>PVJS01009156.1:0-17436 GCA_004027185.1 Glis glis
CCTCTCCCTCTCCCTCTCCCTCTACCTTTCCCTCTCCCTCTCCCTCCCTCCCTCTCCTTCCTGGCTGCCATGAGCAGAGCAGCTCTGCTGTGCCACGCTGATCTGCCATGATGTTCTGCCCCCCTCAGGCCCAAAGCAATAGATTGCTGACAAGGACAGAAACCTCTGGAACCATAAGCCAAAAAACCCTTTCCTCCTTCAGGCTGATTTTGTCAGGTAGCTAGCATGGCCACAGAGATGAAAAGCTGACAAACACAGCGGCTCTCTGCTCCTTCTCCCAAGGAGGTTACCATCAAACCTGGAGTCGAGGATTAAGAAGACCTGAAAGGAGGAATGACAGCACGGTTGCAGTTCCCTTCTTTCTCCGGGGAAAGGCGGTGGTAGATGGAAGAAGAGGGCTGCAAGTGCCTTTCACTTTGTTCAACACCAGCCTCCTTAGAAGACCAACAACTTCCTATGGGAAAAATGGAGTGACCATCCCCATATTTCCAACAACAGGAAAAGGGGCCTGAGGACCGTGCTGGCGAGTTTCTCCATGCACCTCCTGATGGGACACGCCACACAAACATGAACATAGTATTCCTTACTAATAGCTACCATATGAAAAGTGCTTTTCCGCTTAGAAAGTGACTCATTTTATGTTCATCAACACTCTTGTGGCCAAAACTTCTCTTTAATTTCTTATGAAGAAGAAAACTCAAAAAAGCCTGAAGGAGTGATGTTATAGGTTGAATTCCACCCTCCCCCCACATACACACACAAGACAACTTCATATGATGAAATCCAAGCCCCCAGTAGCTCAGAATGTGACTTTATTTGGAAATAGGGTGGTTACAGATATAATGAAAGATGAGCTCATACTGGAGTATGACTGGTGTCCTTATAAAACGTGAGAATTTGAACGCAGACATGCACACAGGGAAAATGCCACATGCTTCCTCGGGAGGCAGGGATCCGAGCAATACTTCTAGAAGCCAAGAAATGCTAAAGATTGCCAGCAAAGCACAGAATTTAGGTAAGACGATCAATCAGATTATCCCCAAATTAAACAGATTATCCCCACAACCCTCAGAAGGAAACAGCCCTGCCAACACCTTTTTTCTTCCAGACTTCTAGCTTCCAGAAGTGAGATGATAAATTTCTGTTGTTTAGGCCATTCGTGTTGTGGGACTTTGTCACAGTAACCCTAGCTCGGGCTTCCTTTCATTAGCAGTGGGGCCCTGGGTGGTACCTAGAGAAACAGCAGAACCAGCCAGCACACTAGGGGACTGAGGACCCAGCAGTACCCCAGAAGGAGGGCAAACAAGTAGGAGGAAAGAGTGAAAACTGAGGCTGCCACCTGCCTGGGAAGGCATTTGACAAGGCCCTTCCCCTGGGATCCCCCAGGAGCACATTGGAGGGTCATTACTCAGCAGGAGGTACACTTTCCCCATCAACAAGAAGAGCAGAAGTCGCTGAAACAACCAGCTTAATCTGATCAACATTTTAATTAAGAAAATGACCCATAACTTTGAGTTCTCTACTGGGATTGCTCTGTTCATCTCGGGGAAAGCAGTGCGCTCTCCCTTCCCATATCATTAAGGTGGAATTGTTAACCGGAATCATCTTGCATCTGGAGGACCCAGCAGCTTGGCAGGGTTGCAGAGAGGATGGGAGGAAATGTCTTCTGAAAACATTAACGATTTCAGTCAGCTCTGTTGACCGCCAGTCAAGTATAACTTATACAACTATTTCAAGATGAAAAATGGGGAGTAAAATTGAGGAAAGGAAGAAAGAAAAAAGTAAAACAAAATTGTTACATAAAATTGTTGAATCAGTCACTTCCAATTTCTATGTACCTTAAATAAAATGTATATTTTATTGCAAGACATGGTCTTGTTTAATAATGCACGATCTTTTTCTTTTTAATGAGTCAATTAGAATGGGGCCATGCAAAGAAGTACCAGGAATGTACAAAGGGAAGCAATGTGTTGGATATTCTCTCTCTCTCTCTCTCTCTCTCTCTCTCCCTATATATATATATATACATGCATGCATAATTCAGAGCCCCCAGTCCGTTTGCCATCAGAGTCTCATGGAGAATGTAAGGACATCGGCTACAACAGATACAAGGAGAATGGAGATCTGGTGGTTTAAAAGAAGACAGTGTCTATGATATTATTAAAAGTATAACAATTCAGAATGTATATTAACTATATAACTTTAAGGGACATTTATAATTATATAATTAAAATGACTAGGAAATAAGTATCATAGATGTTTTCAAAATCCAGAATTGACAACTGTTCATAATTATAAATTCTGGGTGGTAAAAATATTTATGTTAGTTATATTATTCTTTGCCTTTTTCTATGTTTTTAAAAATATCTTGCAACAAATTTTGATAAAACAAAATCTCTTATTCTCTTACTCAATAGCCAATCTTACTGTAGATTTAACATTAACATTGGGAATTGGGGTAAATGTTTTACTCTTTCAAAGCAATTTCTTCATCTGTAAACTGAGGTTCATAATAATATAAGGTTACCATAAGTATTAGAGGTGATGTGTATAAAAAGGTGATTAAACATCCCCCAAACTGGGACTATTCTTATTCCTGAATCTCTCCTCTAATGTCCCCAATGTGTGATCCTTCAGTCCAGCTACGAATACTTTGAACTCTGACACACAAGACACAACCTCCTAGGCCAGCCTATTACATTTTTTTAATTCCTCACTGTTAAAACAAACAAAAAAGTGTTCACTAGATTGTCTCCCTCTATCTGTCACTGATGGCTCTACTTGGAACTACAAAATCCTTCCACTCACCATTCTTTCAACTAAGAATCTGCCACACCCCATACCCCCATCTCCAAGGCTTCTCTTTTCCATGTTAAAATGTCTCAATCTCTTTATCATCCTAGATGATACTTAATTTTGAATTACAAAAAAAACAAATGTTTATAAGATTTGAAAAATACAAGAGAGGATTAAGAACCACTGATATTAACATGCACTTACTGGAGTGTTGTTTCCTCTAAGCATATTTCCATTGACCCTTACCTCTTTAAATTGCAATTCCTGGAATTCTGAATAGAGCTCCTGTATCCTCGCTCTAGATCATGGATGGGCAAACGTTCTCTGTAAAGGACCATACTATTATCTGTATAATAAATATCATCAGCTTTATTAGCCATACAATCTGTGCAATTATTCAACTCTGCCACTGTAGCACAAAAGCAGCCATAGACAAAACATTGATAGAAGGACACAGCTATGCTCCAATAAAATGTATTTTTGTTTTGTTTTGTTTTCTTCAAAATGGGGCAGGCCATTGTGCCCAATAGATCATAGTTTGCTGACCTCTGTTTAGATGATGGTCTTCTACTGAAGAAGGACTCCCATTGGCTTTTTTCAAAGGCCTCATCACAGTTGTGTCTTTTGTCAAACTTGGCACTGACTATGGTTTAAGTAATATAGGATTAATGTGAGTTCCTTTCTGGGTACAAAGAAAGACATATATACAGCTTCACTCTTGGTACATGAAGCAGAGAGGGGCATGCAGGAACACTGCAGAGCAGATTCTTCTTGCCAGTGTCTGCACAGACACAGCAGCAGCTAGCATACGCACATCTACTCAGGGTGCACCATAACTGAGCTTGGCATAGAGAGGAGCTCATGAAAGTTTTCTACAGATTTGTTACAGATTTGGAGATCCCAAGGAGAGCACTTGGCTTTCATCTACGTTTCACATCATCTTGATCAGTTCTGCTCACCTCTCCAAAATGACGGGTAGTTTTTAGATAATCATTTCATTATCTCATGCGCAGAGTCACAGCTATTCTTTCCTTTGTTTATAAATTGTTTTCAACTTTATTCATAAGATGTTTGCATCATTAAGGTATATACATGGAGCAATTAATTAGCTGCTAATGAGGCACAAAAAGCCATGCAATTCCTTTCAACAGTAGTTCATAATTCAATTTGGTATTTTTTTTGTTTTTTTGTTTACTTAGACTCAGGAATGCTCTTAAGATTCGCTGTAACTTCCTGCCATGACAACTCAGCTTCTACAGTGTTACTACCCTTCATTAGCATATGAGTGAAAAGACACTGGATTGTGAGTCAAAATGCAAATATTAGTCCCATTTCCATTACTTTTTAATTTAAGAGTTTAAATAAGCTAATTAAGTTCTCTTCACCTCTATCTCTTCATGCATAAAATAAAGAAAACGATACTTTCCCCACAAGGTTAATTTAATTGCCAAACATGGACACGGCTTTGAAGGTCATTTTTTCTATATATGTAATGTGTTATTATTAGAAAGGTATTCACAATATACTGCTAACAGAAAAAGCAGGTACCAGATCAGTGTTACCATATAATCTTACTTTTTCTGTAAGAAACCACAGCAAGACTATTATTATTATTATTATTATTATTGTTATTGCAGTACTGGGGATTGAACCCAGGGGCATTCTACCTCCGAGCTGCACCCCCAGCCCTGTTTTTCATTCTTTTTTTTTTTTTAAACAAGGTCTCACTAAATTGTGGAGGGCCTCACTAAGTGGCTGAGACTGGCCACGAACCTGCAATCCTCCTGTTTCAGCCTCCCAAGTACTGGGATTACAAGTGTGTGCCACCAAGCGCGGCTCACAGTAAGATTATAATAGTGATCATTTCTGTGTAGTAGAATTATGAGTGAAATTCATTTTGCTATTTTCTGCTTATTTGTAATATCCATGTTTTCTATAATGAGCAAGTATATTTTGAATAATAAAAGGTTAAATTTTCAAATAATGGTTTACTTAATTATAAAATGCATGTTAATTCTCTAAGATTTGAAACATACAGCAGAGGATTAAAAATAATTTATATTAACATGCACTTATTGGAGTGATATAACCCATAAGAGAAATTATAGTAAGCTATCTCACAGGTTGAGTTCTTACATTTCATAATTCATGATAATCAGTGAGTTATCCTAAAAAGTAGCTGAATAACTATATGCAGCAGGCAACATTTTTGGTCTCTAAATTTCCATGGCAACTTAATGAAGAATTAAAATTGCCATGATCCATATAATTAGAGATGAATCATAAAGAGCTATTTTGGTTGGCACCACTAAAACTTCTGTTGTGATATCCTTAAAAATAACAATAAGTTCAAAGTTTTGTTGGGGCTAGATTTTAAGTAATTTGAAACAAGTAAAAAAAAATTTTTTTTTTGCGGTACCGGGGATTGAACCCAGGGGCATTCTACCTCCGAGCTCTACCCCCAGCCCTAATTTTTGTTCTTTAGTTTGAAACAGGGTCTTCCTAAGTTGCGGAGGCCTCTCTAAGTAGCTGAGGCTGGCCGCGAACCCGGATCCTCCTGTCTCAGCCTCCTAAGTACTGGGATGATAAGCGTGCTCCACCACGCCCGGCTGAAACAAGTAAATTTAAATATATAAATAATATATATTAAAAAACAGAGTAAACAAGACTTTTAATTCCTTTAAAGAGAAGTAAATTAAAGGTGAACTTTGAAAAGGTCAGATTTTTACATTCTGCACCCAAATTCTTTTTTTTTTTTTTTTTTTGCGGTACCGGGGATTGAACCCAGGGGCGTTCTACCTCCGCGCTATACCCCCGGCCCTATTTTTTATACTTTATTTTGAAACCGGGTCTCACGAAGTTGCGGAGGGCCTCACTAGGTAGAGAGAGAGACAGACAGACAGACAGAGAAACAGAGAGACAGAGAGAGAGAGAGCTGAGGCTGGCCGTGAACCCGGATCCTCCGGTCTCCACCTCCTAAAGTACTGGGATTACAAGTGTGCGCCACCACGCCCGGCTTGCACCCAAATTCTTTTAAATGCTTTTCAAAGTCTAACTCCTCTTTTTGTTATTGTTGTTGTTGTTGTTGCTGTTGTTATTGTTGTTGTTCAGTACTAGGGATTGAACCCAGGAGCATTCTACCACTGAGCAGCTACACCCTAATCCCTTTGTATTTTTTATTTTGAAACAGGGTCTTTCTAAATTACTGCATGCTGGCCTCAAACCTGTGATCCTCCTGTCTCAGCCTCCCACGTACTGGGATTATAGGCACACACCACAAAGTCTAGTTCTTCCATCAGAATCACAGTAAATCAGCTCCTAAACATTAAATATGGATAAAAACACTAAGGCTAATGTGAATACTAGATTATATATAGTACAAATAAATTTCCTTCCCATCTTATATTACCACCAGATGAGAAACAGAATAAAATTTGTGATTGACTTTTTTATTCATCAAGTGCATTTTTCATTCTCCCTAAACCTAAAGCAACATGTAAAAAAAAAACAGACAATAATTGCAATAGAGATCATAAATGCAGATAACACCTCAGAATTTTTTTGTGGGGCTGGGAATTGAACCCAGAGGCATTCTACCTCTGAGCTACACCCCCAGACCGATTTTATTTCTTATTTGGAAACAGTCTCACTAGGTTGCTGAGAGCCTCACTAAATTGCTGAGGCTGTCCTGGAACCTGTGATCCTCCTGTCTCAGCCTCCCAAGTATTAGGATTACAAGCATGTACCACCACACCCAGCTCCCCAGAATTTTTTTCCCCAGAATTTTTTAAAACTTCTTTACAGAAGGCTTTCAGCAGTGGGTAAAGCTATTAACAAAATAATTCCGAAGGGAGATAATATTCACAAATTACATATCTGATAACAAACTTGTATCTAGGATGTAAAAAGAATTCTTACAGATCAATACGAAAGTACTAAGATGGACAAAGGATCTGATTTCTCCAAAGAATACATACAAATGGCTAGTAAGCATAGGGAGCTGTTCAATATCATTGGCCATCAGGGAATTACAAATCAAAACCATGACACGGCATCCCTTTACACCCACTAGGATGGCTAAATGGAAAATAACACGGAGCAAGGATGTGGAGAAGTTAGAACCCACATACTCTGCTAAAATGTAAAATGGTGTATCCTCTTTGGAAAACGGTCTGGCAGTTCCTCAAAGGTTTAAACATAGAATTAACATATGAACCAGTAATTCCTGTCCTAGGTATATACCCAAGAGAAATGAAAACATATGTCCACACAAAAACTTGTACACAATGTTCATAGTAGCCCAAAATTGTAAATGAGCCAAATGTCCATCAAGTAATGAGTAGGTAAATATATAGCCATATAATGGAATATTATTTATCCATAAAAAGGAATGCCACACTGATACATGCCGCAGTGTGGGTGAGCCTCGGAAACATTATGCTAAGTGAAAGAAGCCAGTCATGAAAGACCACATATTGCATAATCCTATTTATATAAAGAGACAGAAAGTAGATTAATGGTTGCCTACAGCTGAGGAAGGGGGCGCCTGGCTGAAACGAGGGGGTGATGGCTGAGGATGCAGGTTTCTTTAGGGAGCAATGGCAATATTCCACAACACTGGGATGGTTGCATAACTATATGTATGTACTAAAAATTGTCTTGTATAATTTAGATGGGTGAATTATATGTATCTATCTCAATACATATAATATAATACATATAATCAATACGTATAATACAGCTAGTACAAAAATGATAGGTAGGTGAATAGATAGATAGATGATAGATAGATAGATAGATAGATAGACAGATAGATAAACAGACATAGATTAGGCAGTCTGACCCAGAGCAGCATGCCAGCTTTCAGAGCAGCTTGGGCCTCAGAATGAGACTAATTTAGAGAACACTAAGCCACTCCTCTTCTTAAAAAAAAAAAGAGAGACATAAAAGTAATGATTACAAGCCAGGCGTGGTGGCGCACGCTTGTAATCCCAGTACTTTGGGAGGCAGAGACCGGAGGATCCGGGTTCGCGGCCAGTCTCAGCTCTCTGTCTCTCTCTCTCCCTGTCTCTCTCTCTCTCTCTCTCTCTCTCTCTACCTAGTGAGGCCCTCCGCAACTTCGTGAGACCCGGTTTCAAAATAAAGTATAAAAAAATAGGGCCAGGGGTATAGCGCGGAGGTAGAACGCCCCTGGGTTCAATCCCCGGTACAGCAAAAAAAAAAAAAAGTAATGATTACAATAGACACCTATTGGCTATTTATTATTAAGAGGCAGATATTGTACATAAATTATCTAACTTTTTTATGTACCTTCCCATTTCCTATATTCAAAAGTTTCACCCCACTTAACAACTATGGGGTGAATGTTCGAGACGCTAGTGTCCTCTCAGTCCCTTTCCATTCCAGTCTAGGGTATTTAAGATAATCTCATTCCTGTCCTCGTGGGAATACAGACTCCTTTTTGGGGAATCTAGAAGTAAGTGTTTTACTTATTCAGACACTGTGCTGTAGATCTATCATCTATGTTTATAAGGAAGCCATAGTTTTGATTTCATAATCTCAACAAAGACTAAGGTCAGGATCCCAGGTAAGGTGAGTTGAACACTCTGCTCTACCATATGTGACAGATTTTCTCTGTTACATCTGCCTGTAAAGAGATTTGGAATCCTGCAGAACTTAACTTTACCCATGTAAAGCCATGAAATGTAAGCCATTATGTGGCTACTGATATAAATTTATAAGAGCTCAAAAACTGCTTTTTAGTGCTCATGTAAAATGTTATTGAACTTACTGACTTATTAGATTATTATTATTATTATCATTATTCATTCATTCATTCCCTAGCCTTAAACCCCTTTGCTTTCCAATACTATAAAAATTCTCACGCAACTTCTTGTTTTTGATATGGCTGTTCTAAAACTGTCAATTCTCTGCTGAAGCATTTTGCTATGACTTGAATCAATAGTGCCTCTGAAATTTCTAACCCTAACACAAGAGGTGGAGTTTTACCTTTATTCCCACTTCCATGGCTTTCAGCCCCTCTTCACTACAGAGTCTCTTCCTCTTGTTGCTAGATGTTGGAAGGAGTTGTTGGTGCCGTAAAGAAGACATGTGCCAAGGATTTCTCTAGTCTTAGTCAACTTTCCCGAGAGGGCTCCCTAACCCAGAGAAGAACCCAGTGGCTTGGGCTGGAGGGCAGGGAGCACCCTTCCCCATGATCCCATAAACCTCAGACTGAAGCAGTCTTTGAGCTCCACTCTGCACCTTACATCTATCTACACTCCAGGTAGCTGCAAGGAGGAAACTGTGTGAGCCCACAATGCTCACCTCTGTAAGCTGCAAGGACAGAGGAAGAAAAGATGGGCAGAGGTCCTTTAGATGAACCCTGGCCAGCCAACCATGTTGATCACTTGGGTGAAAGCAAGAAGGAGCAAGTCACATCCACAAACTGATACTTTTCCCAAATTGGCTTCACTGTGAGTAAATGCAGTCTAATCATCACCCTGGAATCTGACCAAGCAGATCAGAGTGTCTTTGAGTAAAGGAAGAAGAGCAGGGCAAAAGGGAGGCTCCTATATCTCCCAGAAGTTCATGGCTCAGGATACTCAACATCTGAAATCCAGTAGATTAAATGAATCTAATAAATCACAAGCCTCCTTTGACTCTTTCCTATTTATTTATTTATTTATTGCAGTACTGGGGATTGAACCCAGGGGCATTCTACCTCCGAGCTACACCCCCGGCCCTATTTTTTATTCTTTATTTTGAAACAGGGTCTCCCTAAGCTGCTGAGGGCCTCATAAGTAGCTGAGGCTGGCCGCGAACCCAGATCCTCCAGTCTCAGCCTCCCAAGTACTGGGATTACAAGCGTGCACCACCATGCCCAGCTGACTCTTTCTTTTTTACTTCAACCATTTTTTGCCAGCACTCTTGACCCTTCGTGTCTCCACTTGATCCAACCTGGAACCCCAACCCTTTTCTTCCTCACACCACAAATAAGCAGCTAAACCATGCTGTAGGAGACCATGTGGTGCAGATCGGCAACTCGGAGATACCTTGCACCCAGTTCTTTTACATATTCCAGGAAACTTCTTCCATTCCACACTGATGTTTGTCCAAATCTCCAGTACTGTTATGAGGCTTCTCCCTTCCTTTCTACCTGCCCTGCTTTTCCTTAGCAGACATGCTTGCCTTCCTCTCTACAGAGAAAACAGGCTTGTAAAAACAAGAAGTTGATGGAATTCCTGTATCTGAACCAAGTGTATTTCCTTCTTTCCTGGCTCACAGAAAATGATGTTCCTTCTCTTCAAACCACTAAGCAATGAGCAGAATCTACGCAAGTTTTAGTGATGCTGCTAGAAATAAGTCCTTATCTCCGTGTATGTTTGATGTGCATTTTTCTTACTGTGAGGGTATTTAAACATCTGTTAAATATTTTTACCTACTGTGGATCTTCTTTACCTGTGTCTTCCATCTCATTTTCTCTCATTCTTTTATTTTTGTTGTTTTTCTTGTTTTCTTAGTTGATCCTCTATGTTCTTCAGTGTGTTTCAGCGGTGTCTCTCCTCATTTGTGTTCCTTCCAATTTGGCCTTCATTTCTATGATGATTTGACTTTTTCCTTACTTTCTTGAGCTCTTCCAACTTATATTTGATCTTCTCCTATTTCTCACCATCTCTTCCTGGGGTCTTGAATCCCAGTTTGAAGTTCTTGTTTCATAAAGAAATTGCTTTATTGATCATTTTAAATCCATACAATATATTTATTGGGTTGCAACAGTCATCTGCTCCAAGGCAATACTTTTCTTACAAGTATTCTTTGCCTAACATTTTTTTCCTGTTTCTTCTTCCTTCTCCCTGTGGTGTATATTCATGTGGATTCTCATGTTCTGATTTTTGTATTATTGAAAAAGATGAGTATTTCCAGACTAATTGTGTGCCTGTGCCCTCGTCTGGGATTTTCTCATTCCCAGGGTTTTGTGAGCGGTGATGGGGGGCAACAGTCGCCCTTTCTCACAGTAGCAACTTTCTCTTCTCCCCTGATGCCATAGAGAGAGTCCATTTCCTCCATATACAGCCTTCTGTGTGACTTCTCATTTAACTCTGCTTTCTCTGATATTTAAAAGCAAATGGAATCCAGGATCACCAATGCCCCATGTGCGTACCCCATTGCGCTGAAGATTTTGGGTTTTGCGCCTCAGGAAGTACCCCCATGTACTTCTGTTGGCCCTTTGAGGCCTAAAATTTCTGTATCCTTTCTCCCCAATCTCATAAATTCTCCCCTTCCCTATTATCATTGCTATGAGAATTTCATTTCATCAAAGTGAAGTTTGTGTTTTTTGTTTTTATGATCACTTTCGCCTCTGAGTAATTTCTAGGAAGAGCTAGAGGAAATGCCAAATATGTGCTTTAATACTCACAGAAGTCTGTCTCTATACTTTCTCTGACTCCTCGCTTGGTGTGTGTTTCCAAACTCTTCTATTTTCCCCCAAGTTTATGAAAGAAACTAAAAGGCCTCTCTCATGCTTTATGCCCCATCTACCGCTGTGTTTCTCTCTTCTCATTTATCGAATATTTATTAAATGCCTAGTATGGATTAGGTACTATATCCAGTGCTAGGCTTATAAATGTTGATGAAGATCAGCATTGCCCCTGCTCGCTCTGAGCTTACAGTCTAGGAGGGAGAACTAAGAATTAAATGAGCAACATAAATAATCAAAATTCACTCTCCCCACATTCCCACTTTCCTTTTGCTTTTTGGCTCTCTTCAGTCGAGCTTCTGCCCCTCATCTCTGCGGATACTGTTCAGGCAAAGACTCCAGAGAATTCTTATTGACAAATCCAGCGGACCATCCATCAGTCTGCATGACTCCTTTCTCCTCCATGGCACCGTTCACCAGCCCTTTCTTCTTGAAATATGCCACAAATATCTGTGAGCCCTTGTGCTGCTCTGCCCTTGGCGTCTGCCCTTGACTTCTTCCTGCTTCTCATTAAGTGTTAGGATTCTCCAGAGCTCTGTCCTTGGCCCTATTTCTTTTTCATTCTGTGTGTCCTCCCTAAATTACTTCATGCACTCCCCAGGGTTAGCCACGATTCCTCTTACAAACAACTCCCAAACCTACGTCTTGAGCTCAGACTCCTCTCTTGAGCTCCAGATACATATATCATCTTCTTACTAGATATCCATATCTGGATATCCCTCCTTCAATTCCAACTCGATAGATATCAAACAATTAATATTTCCAAAATTATTCCCCAGCCTGGTTTATCCCAAGTCTTTGCCTTTTAATGTATTTTAACTCTGCTCCCTCGCCTCCCAACCCACCTTGACTGCCTCGTTCAAGTGCTCATCATCCCCAGACTGGGCTTCTGCTGTTGACTCTTTCTGTCTTCCTGCCTCCTCAATACGCCTTTCCTGGCAATATTCCCACTAGTACCAGAGCAGTCTTCCTGAAATACAAGCCTAACCATGATGGACTCCTTAAAACCATTCAGTGTTTCCCCCTTTCCTCGGGATAAAACATAAAATCCTTAATATAACTGTAAGATCTGCCTAGCACCCATGGTTATGTCCTGCTGCTTTTCTCTTCTCTGCCCACACCCTGTGCTCTTCTGTATGGAATTACGTCTTCTCAGACCTACCATGATGGCTCAGCCCATGCACCCAACCTGCTCCTTCCTGGAATATTCCTCTTCCTAAAATATACTTTCTCCATCTTTCCACCTAAGGAATTCTTGCTCATTCTACAGGAGTCAGCTCAGGGGCTCTCTCCCCACTGAAACCCTGCCTGCCCCCAGCCTGCACAACACTGTCTCCTCCAAGCTTCTGTTCAATGTCCTAGATGCACCTAGAGCATCTGTCCCATTGTGTTTGAATCTGGCATCTATCCATCTGGCCTTCGACTAGGCCGAGAGCTGCTTATGGTCTAGGGCACAGTTTTATTCATCATTGCACCCCTAGAGCCTTCCAAAGAGCCTCACACTCAAATGCTTGTGAGTGAAAGAAGGAGTGTGTGAATGAATGAATGAATGAATGGTGGTGAGATTACAGTGTGGAAAATAACACACACTAGCTGGTGGGAAAGGCGTTTTGTAGCCTTGGTGTTGAAAGATGGGAAATATAGTCCTTCTCTCTGGCTATTAACTGTTTTACATCAGATCTTTTCTGAAGTGTTAAAAGTTAAATCAATTTCCAGGAAAACACAACTGCTGATGTAAAATATATCATGAGGGGAATATTTCCTCTCCTAATACTTTCCACACACACGAGAGGGGCAAGTGTAGCTACCACACATGGGCGATGGTGTCATCTAGAATCTCATGCCCTTACGTTTCTCTAGGTCCTTATTTGCAGAGTGTGTTGGCCAGGGATCAGTCCAGGCACAAGGTTGGCGTGCTCTCTGCAGTGTAATGACTCATCTCCCTGTCAAGACCTGATCAGGCCCAGCTCTGAGACTAAGCAGATGAGGAGGGGCCGGGAGGGACCGGACCCATCTGGCCAGACGTGAGGAACAGCGCCTCAGCTAGGCAACAGTCACCCCTGGAGTGAGGACACAGAGCCATGACCACTATAAAAGGCAGACGCTGGATTCTGGGAGTGCCCGTGATGAAGCCAAAAAAGGCCACACACACAAGGTATCCAGAGGAACTGGAAAGTATTGATAAGATGGGCATTGTGTCCTATAAAGGAGTCCCGTATGAGGGCAAAGGCAGAGCCAGAGGCCAGGGGCAGGGTCAAAAGTGAACAGAGGGGAGCAGGCGAGGAAGCAGCAGCCTCAGTTCCCTTAAGAGCCAAACCCACAGTGCATGACGAGAGCAGCACAGTACTGACCCTGGAGCAGTGGCATTCTTGATGTGTATAGACACAGTCTGTGTGCTAGACGTTTTGGGGTTTGGGTGACCAGAACCACTTCCCCAGATACTCCTGGTCATAAAACCTATCTTTCCTGTGGCTTAGGTGACGCTAACCTCCTCTACCTCTGACTCCAGGGTGGGCACGGGACTCGGTCCTGATCTCACGCTCCCTCCAGGATGCTGGGGTCTCTAAGGTGGGTGTCTGGCAGGCATGCTGTTCAGTTGTCTGAGAACGAATAGGCAAAGTAAATACACACGAGAGGGATGGAGATAGAAACTCAGGAGCAGCATTTGATTCCTGAAGACACAGCCCGAGTTCCTTTAGAAGAAGTCAGAATGGGGTGTCTGTCACCTGCAGCTATGTGCGAGCTCTTGAGAGCAGACAGGACTTAGCAGAGGCTTGGGGCTATGTTTGTAGTGAAGGGAGAATATCAGAGCATCTGAGAAATCCTCACAATTCTCTATGTGACCATCAAATATTACGTTGAGATTATTTTTTTCTGAAAGAAAAGGTAAGTCTAGATTTTTCTGTCACTGTTATCTTATGTCCTACTCTATTATGTTTCCCAATCTTTTCACATCCACAGGACCTTCTGGAAAGGGGGAGAGATGGGGCTGGCTATAAGATCAGACTAAGACCACTAGAAGCCACCTATCCACAGGATGTTAGGAGTCATCCTCTGAGTGTCCAGGGTCCCCTGTTTAGTGGAAGGCAAGGAATCCGGAGACCAGAATTCCCTGCGATCTGAGAAGTCAGCATAGCCCTGACTCTCCCTTGGGGCTTAGTTTCCCCCTGAAACTACAGCTAGAAATAGAGCACTACTTAGTTCTGCTCCCTGAGGGAGCGCAGTACAGTCCTGCATAATTAGCTTGAAGACACCCCCTGCTGTTTGTTTGTCACAAAAACAAGTGGAAAGCACTAGAAAGAAGAGTAGTTATTTAGAGGTAAATAGCAAGGGAAGGTAGGAAATGTTTTATCTCATATATAGATATGGCTTTTGTGTTCCCCAACTAATTACTTTGGGTTTACTTTTTTCTAAAAGTGCATTGAGATTTGAAGGTTAGTCAGAATGAACAATAAAATTAAATACAAACGAATTTCTCAGGGGATAGAGTCAAATAAGATAAAGCCCAAGTCTTGGCACTCCACTAGTTGCAAAAAACAGACTTCATGAGTTCTGTCAGCCCTTCGGTATCTATCAGATCTTCCCTACTAACACCAATTAACTGAGAGAGAGGATCTCAAAGTTTGGGTCAAAGCCTTTGATTTTCAGATAAGAGATCACATCAATGTTCAGAGAAAATTCCAGATGTCCCTATATTTTTTCATTATAAAAACCTCCTACGTCTGTATTCCAGACAATTTTGAATCACATTTCTGCGAAGCACAAATTAATAGCCCTGATGAAAACTGTCAGAGATTTCACTTACAAACACTATCGAACCAAGAAGGCGGTGGCCAAATTGGAGAGGATGTTTGATCCTCTCCCAAGTTTCCACGGCTGCAAAGCAGAGACCAAGAGTAAATCATTCTTTACAGTCAGTTCTCCTGTGTCTTAAGAACGAGAGCGAGAAATCATTTGAGAAGGCATTTCTTTCTTCCTTCCTTCCTTTTTTTTTTTTTCTTTCTTTCCTTGCAAGGGCTTCATAACATTGGCACGCAGCTTGCGAAACAGAAGAAAAAGCACGAAACCACATCCGGAAATAATCATCTCCTGGTCACTGTAATGGATCAGAAGCGTTAAAGGGGTCGAGGGCTAAATTAGTGGGATTGTGTTTCATAAGAATCTATGTAAATCTTAGACCGAGGTAATGCTCTTCTCATTAGACTTAGAGATGGGGCGATGGTGGGCCCCAAGATCTTGCCACACAACAGTCGCCATGCTTCATTTTTTCTTGTGACACCAAGTTTAACAGACAATGCGAATAAAGCCATCAGTTCGTATGACTCATGTAAACTGAGTTTTATTGCTAACTGGAGCACACTGAAAAGCATGCGACTAATGAAGTCAAACTTCCCACAATTGTTCAGTCCATTTGCTATCCCTTTATTTATTTTCTTTATTTTTGGAAAAGCAAATTTGCGTTTCCCTCAGCCCTGACTCAACCAGTAGATAGTAGAGAGTTGTTATTATTCCTTTTGGACTTGGAAATGGGATTCTTTATCTCAGCGGCCCAATTGCCATTACAAAGAGAATATTTTTTAAGAGATTCTGTTTTTAATTGGCTACTTAGAAAGTCTATTTTAAAAAACATACACACTCTCTGGAGTTAACTTGTCCTATATGGTTCAAAAAAGGGCAAATTCTACCAGAAGGAAAACAGCATGGACATCGGGACGCTGTTTTCAGGGATAATAATACTTAACAACTTCAGGGGAGAAAGAGAAAATGAGTTTCCCCTTAACATCAGATCAGATCTCCCTGTTATCACTATGCTAGCTGCCTTAAGCTCAGGGGCAATCACTTGCTTGCAACGACTGCTTCTTAAGCACCATAGAACTAGCTGCAATAATTTGGTTATTTTCAACCGTTCTCCAAATAATATTCCTTTAACACAAAGGTTCGGGGTTTATTATATTTTAAACTGACATATACATTCCCATGTACTATTGTCTTGGGCTGAAAATATAATAGAAGCAAAGACTGAGAAGGCATGGGGAGAAATTAAAAAGCGTGCTTCCCAACCTTTGGAAATTACTAGAACAATAATACATATATATATATAATGTATATACAATAACCCTTCAGTAAAGAGAGTGACACAAAACAAAGAGCCCTGCATAAAAGCTTGAATGATTCTACATTTTAAATAGTAAGGTAAGATGGCAACATGTTTTATTATATGTGATAGCTGTTTAACTCTAATTCTCTACTCTATATTTAAGTTTGAACAAAGCTGGTTTTTCCCCCTCTAATCTACCCAGGCATTGTGCCCAAAGATGGGACTTTGGCTATTAAGGAACTGAAAGGGTCTTGGGGAGTGAGTGATGGGGGTCATACTAAATCCTCTATGCACCAAAGGATCACTTTACCCTGAGTCTTTTCAAGTTGTTCGTTCTTTTGGTAAGGAGTGTCTGCCCCCTGGCGGTGAAGTGAGAGGCTGCTCTTACACGCCAGGACTCGCTCAGCCTTACAGGTCAGAGGTTTTCACAGCAACTGTCTCCCGACCTATCTTTGAACAGGTTTGTAGTGTTCTCTCCCCTCTGTTCCACTTCCCCGTTTCTTCTCCTTCCTTTTGTCTTCTTTCTTTTTCTTCCGTTCTACTTCTCCTCTCCCCCTTCCCTTCCAGATCCTTCCATAGTAGTATTTGGTGGCCTTGAGTACAGACACTGATGCAGAATCTCTATCCTGGGAAAGAATCTAGACTCTGATTTAAGGAATTCAGACAACACAGTTTCAATAAATGGAAAATAGTCACATTAAGGGATAATACTATGACATAGACCTAGTAGATGCTGAAGTAGAAATCCTGAGACCTACATTTCACTGGCCTTGACTCGGTCCTGGAACTATATGGATATAACATGTTTGTATGACAACCAAGAAATCTGGATATAAGCCCAGCTCCATAGAGAATCAGGAGGCAGGAAGGTAAGGACACCTACCTATGATTACCATCAGCCCCTCGCCAGGCACCCCAAACGTACGCATCCTAGGTAATCAACAAAGCAATGCTTATTATGCAAATACAATCTCAAGTAAAACTCCTTGCTCTTCTCACAGCCTGATTCCTGTTCTCCCCAGGGCCGTCCTGAGCAACCACTTCACCCTAGACGGTTTCTTCA
>PVJS01009156.1:33760-51395 GCA_004027185.1 Glis glis
GTGTGTGTGTGTGTGTGTGTGTGTGTGTGTGTGTGTGTGTGTGTGTGTGTGTGTGTGTGAGAGAGAGAGAGAGAGAGAGAGAGAGATCCTGAATGCATAAGATATTTGGACTTTGAAGTTAAAATGACTTTGAAGATTTATACCTTTGAAGGGATATTTGAGGAAATATACTGTTGAGAATTTCTGTGTAGGCAAGCAATGAAGAAACCGTCTAGGGTGAAGTGGTTGCTCAGGACGGCCCTGGGGAGAACAGGAATCAGGCTGTGAGAAGAGCAAGGAGTTTTACTTGAGATTGTATTTGCATAATAAGCATTGCTTTGTTGATTACCTAGGATGCGTACGTTTGGGGTGCCTGGCGAGGGGCTGATGGTAATCATAGGTAGGTGTCCTTACCTTCCTGCCTCCTGATTCTCTATGGAGCTGGGCTTATATCCAGATTTCTTGGTTGTCATACAAACATGTTATATCCATATAGTTCCAGGACCGAGTCAAGGCCAGTGAAATGTAGGTCTCAGGATTTCTACTTCAGCATCTACTAGGTCTATGTCATAGTATTATCCCTTAATGTGACTATTTTCCATTTATTGAAACTGTGTTGTCTGAATTCCTTAAATCAGAGTCTAGATTCTTTCCCAGGATAGAGATTCTGCATCAGTGTCTGTACTCAAGGCCACCAAATACTACTATGGAAGGATCTGGAAGGGAAGGGGGAGAGGAGAAGTAGAACGGAAGAAAAAGAAAGAAGACAAAAGGAAGGAGAAGAAACGGGGAAGTGGAACAGAGGGGAGAGAACACTACAAACCTGTTCAAAGATAGGTCGGGAGACAGTTGCTGTGAAAACCTCTGACCTGTAAGGCTGAGCGAGTCCTGGCGTGTAAGAGCAGCCTCTCACTTCACCGCCAGGGGGCAGACACTCCTTACCAAAAGAACGAACAACTTGAAAAGACTCAGGGTAAAGTGATCCTTTGGTGCATAGAGGATTTAGTATGACCCCCATCACTCACTCCCCAAGACCCTTTCAGTTCCTTAATAGCCAAAGTCCCATCTTTGGGCACAATGCCTGGGTAGATTAGAGGGGGAAAAACCAGCTTTGTTCAAACTTAAATATAGAGTAGAGAATTAGAGTTAAACAGCTATCACATATAATAAAACATGTTGCCATCTTACCTTACTATTTAAAATGTAGAATCATTCAAGCTTTTATGCAGGGCTCTTTGTTTTGTGTCACTCTCTTTACTGAAGGGTTATTGTATATACATTATATATATATATGTATTATTGTTCTAGTAATTTCCAAAGGTTGGGAAGCACGCTTTTTAATTTCTCCCCATGCCTTCTCAGTCTTTGCTTCTATTATATTTTCAGCCCAAGACAATAGTACATGGGAATGTATATGTCAGTTTAAAATATAATAAACCCCGAACCTTTGTGTTAAAGGAATATTATTTGGAGAACGGTTGAAAATAACCAAATTATTGCAGCTAGTTCTATGGTGCTTAAGAAGCAGTCGTTGCAAGCAAGTGATTGCCCCTGAGCTTAAGGCAGCTAGCATAGTGATAACAGGGAGATCTGATCTGATGTTAAGGGGAAACTCATTTTCTCTTTCTCCCCTGAAGTTGTTAAGTATTATTATCCCTGAAAACAGCGTCCCGATGTCCATGCTGTTTTCCTTCTGGTAGAATTTGCCCTTTTTTGAACCATATAGGACAAGTTAACTCCAGAGAGTGTGTATGTTTTTTAAAATAGACTTTCTAAGTAGCCAATTAAAAACAGAATCTCTTAAAAAATATTCTCTTTGTAATGGCAATTGGGCCGCTGAGATAAAGAATCCCATTTCCAAGTCCAAAAGGAATAATAACAACTCTCTACTATCTACTGGTTGAGTCAGGGCTGAGGGAAACGCAAATTTGCTTTTCCAAAAATAAAGAAAATAAATAAAGGGATAGCAAATGGACTGAACAATTGTGGGAAGTTTGACTTCATTAGTCGCATGCTTTTCAGTGTGCTCCAGTTAGCAATAAAACTCAGTTTACATGAGTCATACGAACTGATGGCTTTATTCGCATTGTCTGTTAAACTTGGTGTCACAAGAAAAAATGAAGCATGGCGACTGTTGTGTGGCAAGATCTTGGGGCCCACCATCGCCCCATCTCTAAGTCTAATGAGAAGAGCATTACCTCGGTCTAAGATTTACATAGATTCTTATGAAACACAATCCCACTAATTTAGCCCTCGACCCCTTTAACGCTTCTGATCCATTACAGTGACCAGGAGATGATTATTTCCGGATGTGGTTTCGTGCTTTTTCTTCTGTTTCGCAAGCTGCGTGCCAATGTTATGAAGCCCTTGCAAGGAAAGAAAGAAAAAAAAAAAAAGGAAGGAAGGAAGAAAGAAATGCCTTCTCAAATGATTTCTCGCTCTCGTTCTTAAGACACAGGAGAACTGACTGTAAAGAATGATTTACTCTTGGTCTCTGCTTTGCAGCCGTGGAAACTTGGGAGAGGATCAAACATCCTCTCCAATTTGGCCACCGCCTTCTTGGTTCGATAGTGTTTGTAAGTGAAATCTCTGACAGTTTTCATCAGGGCTATTAATTTGTGCTTCGCAGAAATGTGATTCAAAATTGTCTGGAATACAGACGTAGGAGGTTTTTATAATGAAAAAATATAGGGACATCTGGAATTTTCTCTGAACATTGATGTGATCTCTTATCTGAAAATCAAAGGCTTTGACCCAAACTTTGAGATCCTCTCTCTCAGTTAATTGGTGTTAGTAGGGAAGATCTGATAGATACCGAAGGGCTGACAGAACTCATGAAGTCTGTTTTTTGCAACTAGTGGAGTGCCAAGACTTGGGCTTTATCTTATTTGACTCTATCCCCTGAGAAATTCGTTTGTATTTAATTTTATTGTTCATTCTGACTAACCTTCAAATCTCAATGCACTTTTAGAAAAAAGTAAACCCAAAGTAATTAGTTGGGGAACACAAAAGCCATATCTATATATGAGATAAAACATTTCCTACCTTCCCTTGCTATTTACCTCTAAATAACTACTCTTCTTTCTAGTGCTTTCCACTTGTTTTTGTGACAAACAAACAGCAGGGGGTGTCTTCAAGCTAATTATGCAGGACTGTACTGCGCTCCCTCAGGGAGCAGAACTAAGTAGTGCTCTATTTCTAGCTGTAGTTTCAGGGGGAAACTAAGCCCCAAGGGAGAGTCAGGGCTATGCTGACTTCTCAGATCGCAGGGAATTCTGGTCTCCGGATTCCTTGCCTTCCACTAAACAGGGGACCCTGGACACTCAGAGGATGACTCCTAACATCCTGTGGATAGGTGGCTTCTAGTGGTCTTAGTCTGATCTTATAGCCAGCCCCATCTCTCCCCCTTTCCAGAAGGTCCTGTGGATGTGAAAAGATTGGGAAACATAATAGAGTAGGACATAAGATAACAGTGACAGAAAAATCTAGACTTACCTTTTCTTTCAGAAAAAAATAATCTCAACGTAATATTTGATGGTCACATAGAGAATTGTGAGGATTTCTCAGATGCTCTGATATTCTCCCTTCACTACAAACATAGCCCCAAGCCTCTGCTAAGTCCTGTCTGCTCTCAAGAGCTCGCACATAGCTGCAGGTGACAGACACCCCATTCTGACTTCTTCTAAAGGAACTCGGGCTGTGTCTTCAGGAATCAAATGCTGCTCCTGAGTTTCTATCTCCATCCCTCTCGTGTGTATTTACTTTGCCTATTCGTTCTCAGACAACTGAACAGCATGCCTGCCAGACACCCACCTTAGAGACCCCAGCATCCTGGAGGGAGCGTGAGATCAGGACCGAGTCCCGTGCCCACCCTGGAGTCAGAGGTAGAGGAGGTTAGCGTCACCTAAGCCACAGGAAAGATAGGTTTTATGACCAGGAGTATCTGGGGAAGTGGTTCTGGTCACCCAAACCCCAAAACGTCTAGCACACAGACTGTGTCTATACACATCAAGAATGCCACTGCTCCAGGGTCAGTACTGTGCTGCTCTCGTCATGCACTGTGGGTTTGGCTCTTAAGGGAACTGAGGCTGCTGCTTCCTCGCCTGCTCCCCTCTGTTCACTTTTGACCCTGCCCCTGGCCTCTGGCTCTGCCTTTGCCCTCATACGGGACTCCTTTATAGGACACAATGCCCATCTTATCAATACTTTCCAGTTCCTCTGGATACCTTGTGTGTGTGGCCTTTTTTGGCTTCATCACGGGCACTCCCAGAATCCAGCGTCTGCCTTTTATAGTGGTCATGGCTCTGTGTCCTCACTCCAGGGGTGACTGTTGCCTAGCTGAGGCGCTGTTCCTCACGTCTGGCCAGATGGGTCCGGTCCCTCCCGGCCCCTCCTCATCTGCTTAGTCTCAGAGCTGGGCCTGATCAGGTCTTGACAGGGAGATGAGTCATTACACTGCAGAGAGCACGCCAACCTTGTGCCTGGACTGATCCCTGGCCAACACACTCTGCAAATAAGGACCTAGAGAAACGTAAGGGCATGAGATTCTAGATGACACCATCGCCCATGTGTGGTAGCTACACTTGCCCCTCTCGTGTGTGTGGAAAGTATTAGGAGAGGAAATATTCCCCTCATGATATATTTTACATCAGCAGTTGTGTTTTCCTGGAAATTGATTTAACTTTTAACACTTCAGAAAAGATCTGATGTAAAACAGTTAATAGCCAGAGAGAAGGACTATATTTCCCATCTTTCAACACCAAGGCTACAAAACGCCTTTCCCACCAGCTAGTGTGTGTTATTTTCCACACTGTAATCTCACCACCATTCATTCATTCATTCATTCACACACTCCTTCTTTCACTCACAAGCATTTGAGTGTGAGGCTCTTTGGAAGGCTCTAGGGGTGCAATGATGAATAAAACTGTGCCCTAGACCATAAGCAGCTCTCGGCCTAGTCGAAGGCCAGATGGATAGATGCCAGATTCAAACACAATGGGACAGATGCTCTAGGTGCATCTAGGACATTGAACAGAAGCTTGGAGGAGACAGTGTTGTGCAGGCTGGGGGCAGGCAGGGTTTCAGTGGGGAGAGAGCCCCTGAGCTGACTCCTGTAGAATGAGCAAGAATTCCTTAGGTGGAAAGATGGAGAAAGTATATTTTAGGAAGAGGAATATTCCAGGAAGGAGCAGGTTGGGTGCATGGGCTGAGCCATCATGGTAGGTCTGAGAAGACGTAATTCCATACAGAAGAGCACAGGGTGTGGGCAGAGAAGAGAAAAGCAGCAGGACATAACCATGGGTGCTAGGCAGATCTTACAGTTATATTAAGGATTTTATGTTTTATCCCGAGGAAAGGGGGAAACACTGAATGGTTTTAAGGAGTCCATCATGGTTAGGCTTGTATTTCAGGAAGACTGCTCTGGTACTAGTGGGAATATTGCCAGGAAAGGCGTATTGAGGAGGCAGGAAGACAGAAAGAGTCAACAGCAGAAGCCCAGTCTGGGGATGATGAGCACTTGAACGAGGCAGTCAAGGTGGGTTGGGAGGCGAGGGAGCAGAGTTAAAATACATTAAAAGGCAAAGACTTGGGATAAACCAGGCTGGGGAATAATTTTGGAAATATTAATTGTTTGATATCTATCGAGTTGGAATTGAAGGAGGGATATCCAGATATGGATATCTAGTAAGAAGATGATATATGTATCTGGAGCTCAAGAGAGGAGTCTGAGCTCAAGACGTAGGTTTGGGAGTTGTTTGTAAGAGGAATCGTGGCTAACCCTGGGGAGTGCATGAAGTAATTTAGGGAGGACACACAGAATGAAAAAGAAATAGGGCCAAGGACAGAGCTCTGGAGAATCCTAACACTTAATGAGAAGCAGGAAGAAGTCAAGGGCAGACGCCAAGGGCAGAGCAGCACAAGGGCTCACAGATATTTGTGGCATATTTCAAGAAGAAAGGGCTGGTGAACGGTGCCATGGAGGAGAAAGGAGTCATGCAGACTGATGGATGGTCCGCTGGATTTGTCAATAAGAATTCTCTGGAGTCTTTGCCTGAACAGTATCCGCAGAGATGAGGGGCAGAAGCTCGACTGAAGAGAGCCAAAAAGCAAAAGGAAAGTGGGAATGTGGGGAGAGTGAATTTTGATTATTTATGTTGCTCATTTAATTCTTAGTTCTCCCTCCTAGACTGTAAGCTCAGAGCGAGCAGGGGCAATGCTGATCTTCATCAACATTTATAAGCCTAGCACTGGATATAGTACCTAATCCATACTAGGCATTTAATAAATATTCGATAAATGAGAAGAGAGAAACACAGCGGTAGATGGGGCATAAAGCATGAGAGAGGCCTTTTAGTTTCTTTCATAAACTTGGGGGAAAATAGAAGAGTTTGGAAACACACACCAAGCGAGGAGTCAGAGAAAGTATAGAGACAGACTTCTGTGAGTATTAAAGCACATATTTGGCATTTCCTCTAGCTCTTCCTAGAAATTACTCAGAGGCGAAAGTGATCATAAAAACAAAAAACACAAACTTCACTTTGATGAAATGAAATTCTCATAGCAATGATAATAGGGAAGGGGAGAATTTATGAGATTGGGGAGAAAGGATACAGAAATTTTAGGCCTCAAAGGGCCAACAGAAGTACATGGGGGTACTTCCTGAGGCGCAAAACCCAAAATCTTCAGCGCAATGGGGTACGCACATGGGGCATTGGTGATCCTGGATTCCATTTGCTTTTAAATATCAGAGAAAGCAGAGTTAAATGAGAAGTCACACAGAAGGCTGTATATGGAGGAAATGGACTCTCTCTATGGCATCAGGGGAGAAGAGAAAGTTGCTACTGTGAGAAAGGGCGACTGTTGCCCCCCATCACCGCTCACAAAACCCTGGGAATGAGAAAATCCCAGACGAGGGCACAGGCACACAATTAGTCTGGAAATACTCATCTTTTTCAATAATACAAAAATCAGAACATGAGAATCCACATGAATATACACCACAGGGAGAAGGAAGAAGAAACAGGAAAAAAATGTTAGGCAAAGAATACTTGTAAGAAAAGTATTGCCTTGGAGCAGATGACTGTTGCAACCCAATAAATATATTGTATGGATTTAAAATGATCAATAAAGCAATTTCTTTATGAAACAAGAACTTCAAACTGGGATTCAAGACCCCAGGAAGAGATGGTGAGAAATAGGAGAAGATCAAATATAAGTTGGAAGAGCTCAAGAAAGTAAGGAAAAAGTCAAATCATCATAGAAATGAAGGCCAAATTGGAAGGAACACAAATGAGGAGAGACACCGCTGAAACACACTGAAGAACATAGAGGATCAACTAAGAAAACAAGAAAAACAACAAAAATAAAAGAATGAGAGAAAATGAGATGGAAGACACAGGTAAAGAAGATCCACAGTAGGTAAAAATATTTAACAGATGTTTAAATACCCTCACAGTAAGAAAAATGCACATCAAACATACACGGAGATAAGGACTTATTTCTAGCAGCATCACTAAAACTTGCGTAGATTCTGCTCATTGCTTAGTGGTTTGAAGAGAAGGAACATCATTTTCTGTGAGCCAGGAAAGAAGGAAATACACTTGGTTCAGATACAGGAATTCCATCAACTTCTTGTTTTTACAAGCCTGTTTTCTCTGTAGAGAGGAAGGCAAGCATGTCTGCTAAGGAAAAGCAGGGCAGGTAGAAAGGAAGGGAGAAGCCTCATAACAGTACTGGAGATTTGGACAAACATCAGTGTGGAATGGAAGAAGTTTCCTGGAATATGTAAAAGAACTGGGTGCAAGGTATCTCCGAGTTGCCGATCTGCACCACATGGTCTCCTACAGCATGGTTTAGCTGCTTATTTGTGGTGTGAGGAAGAAAAGGGTTGGGGTTCCAGGTTGGATCAAGTGGAGACACGAAGGGTCAAGAGTGCTGGCAAAAAATGGTTGAAGTAAAAAAGAAAGAGTCAGCTGGGCATGGTGGTGCACGCTTGTAATCCCAGTACTTGGGAGGCTGAGACTGGAGGATCTGGGTTCGCGGCCAGCCTCAGCTACTTATGAGGCCCTCAGCAGCTTAGGGAGACCCTGTTTCAAAATAAAGAATAAAAAATAGGGCCGGGGGTGTAGCTCGGAGGTAGAATGCCCCTGGGTTCAATCCCCAGTACTGCAATAAATAAATAAATAAATAGGAAAGAGTCAAAGGAGGCTTGTGATTTATTAGATTCATTTAATCTACTGGATTTCAGATGTTGAGTATCCTGAGCCATGAACTTCTGGGAGATATAGGAGCCTCCCTTTTGCCCTGCTCTTCTTCCTTTACTCAAAGACACTCTGATCTGCTTGGTCAGATTCCAGGGTGATGATTAGACTGCATTTACTCACAGTGAAGCCAATTTGGGAAAAGTATCAGTTTGTGGATGTGACTTGCTCCTTCTTGCTTTCACCCAAGTGATCAACATGGTTGGCTGGCCAGGGTTCATCTAAAGGACCTCTGCCCATCTTTTCTTCCTCTGTCCTTGCAGCTTACAGAGGTGAGCATTGTGGGCTCACACAGTTTCCTCCTTGCAGCTACCTGGAGTGTAGATAGATGTAAGGTGCAGAGTGGAGCTCAAAGACTGCTTCAGTCTGAGGTTTATGGGATCATGGGGAAGGGTGCTCCCTGCCCTCCAGCCCAAGCCACTGGGTTCTTCTCTGGGTTAGGGAGCCCTCTCGGGAAAGTTGACTAAGACTAGAGAAATCCTTGGCACATGTCTTCTTTACGGCACCAACAACTCCTTCCAACATCTAGCAACAAGAGGAAGAGACTCTGTAGTGAAGAGGGGCTGAAAGCCATGGAAGTGGGAATAAAGGTAAAACTCCACCTCTTGTGTTAGGGTTAGAAATTTCAGAGGCACTATTGATTCAAGTCATAGCAAAATGCTTCAGCAGAGAATTGACAGTTTTAGAACAGCCATATCAAAAACAAGAAGTTGCGTGAGAATTTTTATAGTATTGGAAAGCAAAGGGGTTTAAGGCTAGGGAATGAATGAATGAATAATGATAATAATAATAATAATCTAATAAGTCAGTAAGTTCAATAACATTTTACATGAGCACTAAAAAGCAGTTTTTGAGCTCTTATAAATTTATATCAGTAGCCACATAATGGCTTACATTTCATGGCTTTACATGGGTAAAGTTAAGTTCTGCAGGATTCCAAATCTCTTTACAGGCAGATGTAACAGAGAAAATCTGTCACATATGGTAGAGCAGAGTGTTCAACTCACCTTACCTGGGATCCTGACCTTAGTCTTTGTTGAGATTATGAAATCAAAACTATGGCTTCCTTATAAACATAGATGATAGATCTACAGCACAGTGTCTGAATAAGTAAAACACTTACTTCTAGATTCCCCAAAAAGGAGTCTGTATTCCCACGAGGACAGGAATGAGATTATCTTAAATACCCTAGACTGGAATGGAAAGGGACTGAGAGGACACTAGCGTCTCGAACATTCACCCCATAGTTGTTAAGTGGGGTGAAACTTTTGAATATAGGAAATGGGAAGGTACATAAAAAAGTTAGATAATTTATGTACAATATCTGCCTCTTAATAATAAATAGCCAATAGGTGTCTATTGTAATCATTACTTTTTTTTTTTTTTGCTGTACCGGGGATTGAACCCAGGGGCGTTCTACCTCCGCGCTATACCCCTGGCCCTATTTTTTTATACTTTATTTTGAAACCGGGTCTCACGAAGTTGCGGAGGGCCTCACTAGGTAGAGAGAGAGAGAGAGAGAGAGAGAGAGACAGGGAGAGAGAGAGACAGAGAGCTGAGACTGGCCGCGAACCCGGATCCTCCGGTCTCTGCCTCCCAAAGTACTGGGATTACAAGCGTGCGCCACCACGCCTGGCTTGTAATCATTACTTTTATGTCTCTCTTTTTTTTTTTAAGAAGAGGAGTGGCTTAGTGTTCTCTAAATTAGTCTCATTCTGAGGCCCAAGCTGCTCTGAAAGCTGGCATGCTGCTCTGGGTCAGACTGCCTAATCTATGTCTGTTTATCTATCTGTCTATCTATCTATCTATCTATCTATCATCTATCTATCTATTCACCTACCTATCATTTTTGTACTAGCTGTATTATACGTATTGATTATATGTATTATATTATATGTATTGAGATAGATACATATAATTCACCCATCTAAATTATACAAGACAATTTTTAGTACATACATATAGTTATGCAACCATCCCAGTGTTGTGGAATATTGCCATTGCTCCCTAAAGAAACCTGCATCCTCAGCCATCACCCCCTCGTTTCAGCCAGGCGCCCCCTTCCTCAGCTGTAGGCAACCATTAATCTACTTTCTGTCTCTTTATATAAATAGGATTATGCAATATGTGGTCTTTCATGACTGGCTTCTTTCACTTAGCATAATGTTTCCGAGGCTCACCCACACTGCGGCATGTATCAGTGTGGCATTCCTTTTTATGGATAAATAATATTCCATTATATGGCTATATATTTACCTACTCATTACTTGATGGACATTTGGCTCATTTACAATTTTGGGCTACTATGAACATTGTGTACAAGTTTTTGTGTGGACATATGTTTTCATTTCTCTTGGGTATATACCTAGGACAGGAATTACTGGTTCATATGTTAATTCTATGTTTAAACCTTTGAGGAACTGCCAGACCGTTTTCCAAAGAGGATACACCATTTTACATTTTAGCAGAGTATGTGGGTTCTAACTTCTCCACATCCTTGCTCCGTGTTATTTTCCATTTAGCCATCCTAGTGGGTGTAAAGGGATGCCGTGTCATGGTTTTGATTTGTAATTCCCTGATGGCCAATGATATTGAACAGCTCCCTATGCTTACTAGCCATTTGTATGTATTCTTTGGAGAAATCAGATCCTTTGTCCATCTTAGTACTTTCGTATTGATCTGTAAGAATTCTTTTTACATCCTAGATACAAGTTTGTTATCAGATATGTAATTTGTGAATATTATCTCCCTTCGGAATTATTTTGTTAATAGCTTTACCCACTGCTGAAAGCCTTCTGTAAAGAAGTTTTAAAAAATTCTGGGGAAAAAAATTCTGGGGAGCTGGGTGTGGTGGTACATGCTTGTAATCCTAATACTTGGGAGGCTGAGACAGGAGGATCACAGGTTCCAGGACAGCCTCAGCAATTTAGTGAGGCTCTCAGCAACCTAGTGAGACTGTTTCCAAATAAGAAATAAAATCGGTCTGGGGGTGTAGCTCAGAGGTAGAATGCCTCTGGGTTCAATTCCCAGCCCCACAAAAAAATTCTGAGGTGTTATCTGCATTTATGATCTCTATTGCAATTATTGTCTGTTTTTTTTTTACATGTTGCTTTAGGTTTAGGGAGAATGAAAAATGCACTTGATGAATAAAAAAGTCAATCACAAATTTTATTCTGTTTCTCATCTGGTGGTAATATAAGATGGGAAGGAAATTTATTTGTACTATATATAATCTAGTATTCACATTAGCCTTAGTGTTTTTATCCATATTTAATGTTTAGGAGCTGATTTACTGTGATTCTGATGGAAGAACTAGACTTTGTGGTGTGTGCCTATAATCCCAGTACGTGGGAGGCTGAGACAGGAGGATCACAGGTTTGAGGCCAGCATGCAGTAATTTAGAAAGACCCTGTTTCAAAATAAAAAATACAAAGGGATTAGGGTGTAGCTGCTCAGTGGTAGAATGCTCCTGGGTTCAATCCCTAGTACTGAACAACAACAATAACAACAGCAACAACAACAACAACAATAACAAAAAGAGGAGTTAGACTTTGAAAAGCATTTAAAAGAATTTGGGTGCAAGCCGGGCGTGGTGGCGCACACTTGTAATCCCAGTACTTTAGGAGGTGGAGACCGGAGGATCCGGGTTCACGGCCAGCCTCAGCTCTCTCTCTCTCTGTCTCTCTGTTTCTCTGTCTGTCTGTCTGTCTCTCTCTCTACCTAGTGAGGCCCTCCGCAACTTCGTGAGACCCGGTTTCAAAATAAAGTATAAAAAATAGGGCCGGGGGTATAGCGCGGAGGTAGAACGCCCCTGGGTTCAATCCCCGGTACCGCAAAAAAAAAAAAAAAAAAAGAATTTGGGTGCAGAATGTAAAAATCTGACCTTTTCAAAGTTCACCTTTAATTTACTTCTCTTTAAAGGAATTAAAAGTCTTGTTTACTCTGTTTTTTAATATATATTATTTATATATTTAAATTTACTTGTTTCAGCCGGGCGTGGTGGAGCACGCTTATCATCCCAGTACTTAGGAGGCTGAGACAGGAGGATCCGGGTTCGCGGCCAGCCTCAGCTACTTAGAGAGGCCTCCGCAACTTAGGAAGACCCTGTTTCAAACTAAAGAACAAAAATTAGGGCTGGGGGTAGAGCTCGGAGGTAGAATGCCCCTGGGTTCAATCCCCGGTACCGCAAAAAAAAAATTTTTTTTTACTTGTTTCAAATTACTTAAAATCTAGCCCCAACAAAACTTTGAACTTATTGTTATTTTTAAGGATATCACAACAGAAGTTTTAGTGGTGCCAACCAAAATAGCTCTTTATGATTCATCTCTAATTATATGGATCATGGCAATTTTAATTCTTCATTAAGTTGCCATGGAAATTTAGAGACCAAAAATGTTGCCTGCTGCATATAGTTATTCAGCTACTTTTTAGGATAACTCACTGATTATCATGAATTATGAAATGTAAGAACTCAACCTGTGAGATAGCTTACTATAATTTCTCTTATGGGTTATATCACTCCAATAAGTGCATGTTAATATAAATTATTTTTAATCCTCTGCTGTATGTTTCAAATCTTAGAGAATTAACATGCATTTTATAATTAAGTAAACCATTATTTGAAAATTTAACCTTTTATTATTCAAAATATACTTGCTCATTATAGAAAACATGGATATTACAAATAAGCAGAAAATAGCAAAATGAATTTCACTCATAATTCTACTACACAGAAATGATCACTATTATAATCTTACTGTGAGCCGCGCTTGGTGGCACACACTTGTAATCCCAGTACTTGGGAGGCTGAAACAGGAGGATTGCAGGTTCGTGGCCAGTCTCAGCCACTTAGTGAGGCCCTCCACAATTTAGTGAGACCTTGTTTAAAAAAAAAAAAAGAATGAAAAACAGGGCTGGGGGTGCAGCTCGGAGGTAGAATGCCCCTGGGTTCAATCCCCAGTACTGCAATAACAATAATAATAATAATAATAATAATAGTCTTGCTGTGGTTTCTTACAGAAAAAGTAAGATTATATGGTAACACTGATCTGGTACCTGCTTTTTCTGTTAGCAGTATATTGTGAATACCTTTCTAATAATAACACATTACATATATAGAAAAAATGACCTTCAAAGCCGTGTCCATGTTTGGCAATTAAATTAACCTTGTGGGGAAAGTATCGTTTTCTTTATTTTATGCATGAAGAGATAGAGGTGAAGAGAACTTAATTAGCTTATTTAAACTCTTAAATTAAAAAGTAATGGAAATGGGACTAATATTTGCATTTTGACTCACAATCCAGTGTCTTTTCACTCATATGCTAATGAAGGGTAGTAACACTGTAGAAGCTGAGTTGTCATGGCAGGAAGTTACAGCGAATCTTAAGAGCATTCCTGAGTCTAAGTAAACAAAAAAACAAAAAAAATACCAAATTGAATTATGAACTACTGTTGAAAGGAATTGCATGGCTTTTTGTGCCTCATTAGCAGCTAATTAATTGCTCCATGTATATACCTTAATGATGCAAACATCTTATGAATAAAGTTGAAAACAATTTATAAACAAAGGAAAGAATAGCTGTGACTCTGCGCATGAGATAATGAAATGATTATCTAAAAACTACCCGTCATTTTGGAGAGGTGAGCAGAACTGATCAAGATGATGTGAAACGTAGATGAAAGCCAAGTGCTCTCCTTGGGATCTCCAAATCTGTAACAAATCTGTAGAAAACTTTCATGAGCTCCTCTCTATGCCAAGCTCAGTTATGGTGCACCCTGAGTAGATGTGCGTATGCTAGCTGCTGCTGTGTCTGTGCAGACACTGGCAAGAAGAATCTGCTCTGCAGTGTTCCTGCATGCCCCTCTCTGCTTCATGTACCAAGAGTGAAGCTGTATATATGTCTTTCTTTGTACCCAGAAAGGAACTCACATTAATCCTATATTACTTAAACCATAGTCAGTGCCAAGTTTGACAAAAGACACAACTGTGATGAGGCCTTTGAAAAAAGCCAATGGGAGTCCTTCTTCAGTAGAAGACCATCATCTAAACAGAGGTCAGCAAACTATGATCTATTGGGCACAATGGCCTGCCCCATTTTGAAGAAAACAAAACAAAACAAAAATACATTTTATTGGAGCATAGCTGTGTCCTTCTATCAATGTTTTGTCTATGGCTGCTTTTGTGCTACAGTGGCAGAGTTGAATAATTGCACAGATTGTATGGCTAATAAAGCTGATGATATTTATTATACAGATAATAGTATGGTCCTTTACAGAGAACGTTTGCCCATCCATGATCTAGAGCGAGGATACAGGAGCTCTATTCAGAATTCCAGGAATTGCAATTTAAAGAGGTAAGGGTCAATGGAAATATGCTTAGAGGAAACAACACTCCAGTAAGTGCATGTTAATATCAGTGGTTCTTAATCCTCTCTTGTATTTTTCAAATCTTATAAACATTTGTTTTTTTTGTAATTCAAAATTAAGTATCATCTAGGATGATAAAGAGATTGAGACATTTTAACATGGAAAAGAGAAGCCTTGGAGATGGGGGTATGGGGTGTGGCAGATTCTTAGTTGAAAGAATGGTGAGTGGAAGGATTTTGTAGTTCCAAGTAGAGCCATCAGTGACAGATAGAGGGAGACAATCTAGTGAACACTTTTTTGTTTGTTTTAACAGTGAGGAATTAAAAAAATGTAATAGGCTGGCCTAGGAGGTTGTGTCTTGTGTGTCAGAGTTCAAAGTATTCGTAGCTGGACTGAAGGATCACACATTGGGGACATTAGAGGAGAGATTCAGGAATAAGAATAGTCCCAGTTTGGGGGATGTTTAATCACCTTTTTATACACATCACCTCTAATACTTATGGTAACCTTATATTATTATGAACCTCAGTTTACAGATGAAGAAATTGCTTTGAAAGAGTAAAACATTTACCCCAATTCCCAATGTTAATGTTAAATCTACAGTAAGATTGGCTATTGAGTAAGAGAATAAGAGATTTTGTTTTATCAAAATTTGTTGCAAGATATTTTTAAAAACATAGAAAAAGGCAAAGAATAATATAACTAACATAAATATTTTTACCACCCAGAATTTATAATTATGAACAGTTGTCAATTCTGGATTTTGAAAACATCTATGATACTTATTTCCTAGTCATTTTAATTATATAATTATAAATGTCCCTTAAAGTTATATAGTTAATATACATTCTGAATTGTTATACTTTTAATAATATCATAGACACTGTCTTCTTTTAAACCACCAGATCTCCATTCTCCTTGTATCTGTTGTAGCCGATGTCCTTACATTCTCCATGAGACTCTGATGGCAAACGGACTGGGGGCTCTGAATTATGCATGCATGTATATATATATATATAGGGAGAGAGAGAGAGAGAGAGAGAGAGAGAGAATATCCAACACATTGCTTCCCTTTGTACATTCCTGGTACTTCTTTGCATGGCCCCATTCTAATTGACTCATTAAAAAGAAAAAGATCGTGCATTATTAAACAAGACCATGTCTTGCAATAAAATATACATTTTATTTAAGGTACATAGAAATTGGAAGTGACTGATTCAACAATTTTATGTAACAATTTTGTTTTACTTTTTTCTTTCTTCCTTTCCTCAATTTTACTCCCCATTTTTCATCTTGAAATAGTTGTATAAGTTATACTTGACTGGCGGTCAACAGAGCTGACTGAAATCGTTAATGTTTTCAGAAGACATTTCCTCCCATCCTCTCTGCAACCCTGCCAAGCTGCTGGGTCCTCCAGATGCAAGATGATTCCGGTTAACAATTCCACCTTAATGATATGGGAAGGGAGAGCGCACTGCTTTCCCCGAGATGAACAGAGCAATCCCAGTAGAGAACTCAAAGTTATGGGTCATTTTCTTAATTAAAATGTTGATCAGATTAAGCTGGTTGTTTCAGCGACTTCTGCTCTTCTTGTTGATGGGGAAAGTGTACCTCCTGCTGAGTAATGACCCTCCAATGTGCTCCTGGGGGATCCCAGGGGAAGGGCCTTGTCAAATGCCTTCCCAGGCAGGTGGCAGCCTCAGTTTTCACTCTTTCCTCCTACTTGTTTGCCCTCCTTCTGGGGTACTGCTGGGTCCTCAGTCCCCTAGTGTGCTGGCTGGTTCTGCTGTTTCTCTAGGTACCACCCAGGGCCCCACTGCTAATGAAAGGAAGCCCGAGCTAGGGTTACTGTGACAAAGTCCCACAACACGAATGGCCTAAACAACAGAAATTTATCATCTCACTTCTGGAAGCTAGAAGTCTGGAAGAAAAAAGGTGTTGGCAGGGCTGTTTCCTTCTGAGGGTTGTGGGGATAATCTGTTTAATTTGGGGATAATCTGATTGATCGTCTTACCTAAATTCTGTGCTTTGCTGGCAATCTTTAGCATTTCTTGGCTTCTAGAAGTATTGCTCGGATCCCTGCCTCCCGAGGAAGCATGTGGCATTTTCCCTGTGTGCATGTCTGCGTTCAAATTCTCACGTTTTATAAGGACACCAGTCATACTCCAGTATGAGCTCATCTTTCATTATATCTGTAACCACCCTATTTCCAAATAAAGTCACATTCTGAGCTACTGGGGGCTTGGATTTCATCATATGAAGTTGTCTTGTGTGTGTATGTGGGGGGAGGGTGGAATTCAACCTATAACATCACTCCTTCAGGCTTTTTTGAGTTTTCTTCTTCATAAGAAATTAAAGAGAAGTTTTGGCCACAAGAGTGTTGATGAACATAAAATGAGTCACTTTCTAAGCGGAAAAGCACTTTTCATATGGTAGCTATTAGTAAGGAATACTATGTTCATGTTTGTGTGGCGTGTCCCATCAGGAGGTGCATGGAGAAACTCGCCAGCACGGTCCTCAGGCCCCTTTTCCTGTTGTTGGAAATATGGGGATGGTCACTCCATTTTTCCCATAGGAAGTTGTTGGTCTTCTAAGGAGGCTGGTGTTGAACAAAGTGAAAGGCACTTGCAGCCCTCTTCTTCCATCTACCACCGCCTTTCCCCGGAGAAAGAAGGGAACTGCAACCGTGCTGTCATTCCTCCTTTCAGGTCTTCTTAATCCTCGACTCCAGGTTTGATGGTAACCTCCTTGGGAGAAGGAGCAGAGAGCCGCTGTGTTTGTCAGCTTTTCATCTCTGTGGCCATGCTAGCTACCTGACAAAATCAGCCTGAAGGAGGAAAGGGTTTTTTGGCTTATGGTTCCAGAGGTTTCTGTCCTTGTCAGCAATCTATTGCTTTGGGCCTGAGGGGGGCAGAACATCATGGCAGATCAGCGTGGCACAGCAGAGCTGCTCTGCTCATGGCAGCCAGGAAGGAGAGGGAGGGAGGGAGAGGGAGAGGGAAAGGTAGAGGGAGAGGGAGAGGGAGAGG
>PVJS01009157.1:0-51081 GCA_004027185.1 Glis glis
TTGTAATTTAAAATATCTTGTATAGATAGTTTGTCAGACTAAAGAACAGAGACTCGGTCTTCTTATCTCTAACACTTGCATAAAACCAACTTTACAATGTTAGAAAAATTACATGACATAACACATATAAAGTGTAGGAAGTGTTCAGCACAGTATAGACAATTGTTAATAGAATAATATTTCAGCATTTGCAAAACTGAAAGACCTGTGCTTGCATGTGCTCTAGGACTGCCTTTATTTTCAAATCCTTCTTAAACTGTCTTTCTTTGGAGACATGGTGAAACATCCTTAGAATAAGGACACAGGTGTTTAGTTATTATAGTCATACATTTATCCAACAAGTACTTATAAGGCATCCACTATGTGCTGCATATTGCTAATCCCTGATGATACAATATTTAACCAATCATGAATTCATGTAAAATTAAAAATTGCAAGAAATACAAGGTAGAGGAACACAGAACTAAAACAATAGATAATATGGCAACTGACATACTATGCTTCAAGAAGTGATGATTGAGCTCATATCTGAAAAAGACAAATGAGGGATGGGAGAGTTGGTGGGGGAGAGGGAGAAGAAGAGTGGTACTAAATGAGATGCAAGATGTAAATACATAATCTCTCGTCTTGTAAGGTGTAGAGATAGATGGGTCTTAATTTTATAAGCAACAGTAAGGCTGTGAGAACATTCCACATGTGTGATGCTTTTGTTGTACAACCAAAATAACTATAACCTTACAAAGAGCAAGAATATTACCACATGCCAAGACCAAAAATATCACATAAGAATGACTAAGACTAAACAGCAAATTGTCAACCTTTGTACATTGTGCACTATCTTTGCTTTCTAAGTGACTAACAATAAGGTCTAGCTTGGGTCATTGCTGTGCAATTAAATTCTCATGTATTCCCTTCCCAACCAGCAGCAAATGTGTGCACAGCAATTGGAAACTCACTAAAAATTCTGTCAAGAATACAGTTGAGATGAAAATCTTTTAAGACTAAATAGTTAAACCTTAGTTTATTACCATTTGAGGAAAGTAGTCAAATAAAAAAAAACAGCAGAAACAACCATCAAATTCCACTCTACAATACTCCAAGTCAATGGCTGTCAGATTGTAGAGTTTCTGAGTCCCTCACTTTGTGATGGGTCTCCAGATCTGGCATCTTAACAAGTTAGCAGGTGCTGCTGCTGCTGTTCTGGGAACACAATTTGAGAACAACTGCTCTAGGTTAGGAATTAGTCATTAGTTAATAAGATGTTTCTTTATAAAAGACCTTGAGATTTTATTCAGTATCAGAAGAGTTATTCAAATTTTTTAATTTGTTCAATTAAGATTTTAAAAATTGTGAATACAGTAAAAACAACACAAACCCCAAAGCCATGTTTCAAGTTAATAGAAGGATAAGGCCAAGAATTTGGCCAATCCATTTCGTTTTCCATAATCTAAGCAGAAATCTTTCAATGGTTTTTCATATCCTGCCAAAGACCCTTATAAACATTTCCAACCACCACCTTTTTATCTTTTTAATTTAGGCCATATGGAAACAGATAAAATGTAATATGCTTGTTTAAAATAAAACTGATAACAGTATCTTTGTAGTTTATCAGTTACAATTTAGGATGGTCAGCATTATATTTCTGGGTTTCACTTAAGCTTCATAGTGAAACATGTTTCTTTTGTTACAGTGTTTCTCCTCAATATCCCCATCTTTTCCCACTGCTCCTCCCACCCCAAACATCATGTTTTATTGTCAACTGACACTCTTGCATAGTGAAGATAATATTGCTGATAGAAGACTATGTCCTCAATATAAAGCAAACTGATTTTGTCACAATCCAATAGGGAAATCATGTAGAGGCTGCCAGTCATACAGTAGGTGAGATTACATTATCAAAATGGTACACCTGTGACATGCAGCCCCAAACCAAACTCAAACAGGACTAATTAACAGATAGGCTGGTTTGTACTATGACTATGTTGGAAATCATTTCATTCTTACACAAATATAACATTGGTGATTTAACAGGTTTTCCTTTTTGTAATAACTCCTATCTATGTACTGTCAACAAAATATATATATGAAAACCTTTTTAATTCAACTAATCTGAAAGTAATTCCACTTGGCTATTGAAAGTCTTATCTAATATTTGTACAATTTCTTTAGTGTCACCATAACATACTTCTGGGCTGTCATATTGAATAGATAGGCTCAAAGTCAGTTCTTGATGTTTCCTCTTGTGTTCTTAAATGAAGAAATGTATTTTAAACACTTTTGTGTTTGTATAGAAACCACATCTCTCTCTATATATATATAGATATAGATATACATATACATATACACACATAGAAATAAGTAACTATGCTTAGAATAGAGATAATGCTCCTATTATTAACAGTTTATTTACCAGAATATAGCTAACAGATCTTTAAAAGTGTTGCTACAATTCTAAAAACTTCCCCACAAGCCCAGTATCATGGCTCTATATTCATGACAAATAACATAAGGATAATGACCTAGTATATGAATGCATATAATAACTTTAAATAAAATACAATCTTTTAAATCTAATACATCTAATAACTTTTAAAATAATGTTATTTACTGGGGTACACATTTTATCTGATGATAAAATGTTAAACATTCAATGAATGCTCAGCTAATGCTGTGGTTTTACACAATATCACACTTCTTTAGTGCAAAGCTGAGGTTTGGTTAAGAAAGTAGCCAAAACTCCCCACTATAAAGAGACTGCACCTGCACAACCTTGTTATTAATGCCAAATCAACACTTTATTGTGATGTGGTTATATTTAAATATTTCAAGTACACTTTCTGTATAAGTACTCTATTATATTTGTAGTAGTACACATATGTATTATTTATTAAGAAGCAGTGTAAAGATTTGTTTTCTCAAGTACAGAAATATTGATAATGGACTCCAAGAATAGAACTCATAAAATATTGTGTATCAAAAATGGACTCATTCTGCACTTTGTGCAATACTATCTAGCAATATCTAAATCCATTTCAAGACAAATGTTATCTTCCTTTGTGTCTTTTTTCTTTTCTACAGTTCCAGGAGACTTGCATTGTAGGCCTTCTATTTCTTCTCATCCATCATTTACTAATCCTATTTATCCTTTCAGATGAAGACCAAGCAAGTCTTAACCCTCTGAAGTCTTTTCAGAAAAAAATCCAATATAAAACATGACTGTCATGACCTGAATTCCTGTAGTCCTCCTTAGACATGTAATCTCTTATTGTCATGAGTTGTTAACTCTGTGTTAAAGCAGAAGCATCAGATTCCTCCCACTTGGCCATTAGTTCCTGAAGGACAAGAAGCAAAGAAGTCCCCATGTACCTTCACAATGCCTAGACAGTAAGCTACAGGTGACAGGCATTTTATTATGAGTATTTTAATGAAAAATAAAATGCAGTAAAAGTTGAATAAATATTACTATAAAGATGTAATAAATGCTTCCTTTTCTGCTTCTCCAGCTTGTTATAAATTAACATTCAATGGTATAAATAATAACTTTTTAAAAAGTAACAGGTGGATGATTCTCTGATAAGGTCAAAGAACAAGATATTCATAAATGTGACTTTCAATGACTACATTAATACAGTTCATTAATGACATTTTTTAACTCTCAGTCATGGCAATGTCCCAATGGTTTGGGACAGTTAAATGACCCTCAGAGTGGGATTCTCCATCGAAGTTCTAACTTAATATATAAAACTGGACATGTTTCAATGTTGAAAATGCATTTTAAACTAATATGAATCTAACTGTATCAAAATGCCAAATCCTTAACTCTTTTTCTAACGAACAGTACTATTAAGGAAAGCTACTTTAGGTGAGGACAGTGGTACACACTTGTAATCCCAGTTACTCAGGAGACTGAGGCAGGAGGATCACAAGTTCTAGGCCACCAAAGGCAACTTAGTGAGACCCTGTCTCAAAATTAAAAATATAAAGACCGGGAATGTAGCTCAGTGTTAGAGCACCCTTTGATTCAATCCCCAGCAGTGGAGGGGGAGCTATCTTCACACTGGGGGGGGGGGAGTAAAAACTTAACAGTTGGTATTTTTATAAAAATACTTTTTATCAAGCTCCTTAATTAAGTCAAAGGCAAATCACTCTGTGACAATAGGTTGGCCAGTTCACTTCTCTTACTTCTTTGTGCAATTATTTATGGGGACATTACAATATGGAATTTCAATGCTGTAAAAACACTGTGTGTGGTAGGCAGCTAGAAGCATCCCAGTTTAAAATTAAATAAAGGGCACTGTCCTATCACAGAACAGTCGGCAGTTCTATAAAAGTATAGCCTGCTAATTTTAATGTTCTATATAATTTGCTAAGTGATAAACTCTGTCCCAAGTCATCTCAAACCTTCAAGGTTTGTCTTTGGAACTTGTACCTGTTATAAAGCAAGTAGAAAGAGAAACCCAAACAAATTATGTTGTAGCCTAGATTAAGAGCATCCTAGGTCTTCCCTTAAAACTTTTTTTTAACAGTTCTAAAGAATCTGTAGCAATGAACTGTAATGGTAATATGTGTCTGTTTTCCCATCTAGCCTAAGGCTTTTAATAAAGTCAACTTTATGCAAAATGTATATACATTGTTTAATCGCCTTGGGGGGAGGGAGAATGGAGGATGTGTGTTACATTTCGGTAAGAAAGTATTCAACTGAGAAGATTTCAGAAATGAAAGCTGTTTGAAGCCAAGCAGGTATTTTCTGTCTTGTGAGTCCTGCTGAAAACCTGAAGAAGTAAAAGGCAGGTGTGGAGACTAAGGACATAAAAACATTACAGGGCAAGAGATCTAAGACTTCCAAGAGGAATTTTGTTTTCTACCTGTGATTTTTCTGACTTCCTTTATTTTTATATTTCAGGCCTCACGCAGGAGAAACAAAAAAGCAAATTGCTTCAAATTCTGAGAAAGAGGAGAGAGAAGGGGGAGAGACCGAGAGAGAGAGAGATCAGGATACACTGAAGGAAACCCCGAGAAATTCCACAACTCTTTGCCATAAATAGCCTTTCTTCTCACTCCGGATACCTCCTCCTTTACATCAGCAAGGCTCAGCCTCCACGCGCAGAGTAGCGCCATTCACAAATCCCTCCGTCACCCCTTGGCGCACCCCTACCCCTTCCTGGCACCGTGTGTAGAGTCCCGGGACACCGACACCAGCCAGAAGAAGGGGCCTGGAGCAGAGCCACCTGCGGTGTCAGCTCAGAGCTGACTTTCTGCTCAGGTGAACCAACGCACTGATTAATCCCGAGTGCGAACACACCCGAACACACACACACACACACACACACACACACACACACACTCCTGGAGCCCTTGACGCGCCACCACAAAGCAATTTGTTCGCTGTAAGTCGCCGCTGTTGCTGTCACCACCGGGGAGGGTCTCGCCTCCAATCCAGGAAGCCGGAGCCCGAGGACGGGCGGGCGCAGGCGAGGGGCGGCCGGCGCTCGGGCACTGCGGTCCTGGGGAGCCCCGCTCCCCGCCCCCTCGCCATCCCCGCCCTGGCCCCGTGCCGGCGGGCCGCCCCTACCTGGGGACGGAGCCGCGAGGGCGGGGAGCGGCCGGGAGCCCGCGCCAACTCCTGCCCCTCGGCCGCCGCGCTCCGCAGCGCCCTGGAGCGGGAACCGGCCGCGGGGAAAGGCCACGCAGCGCCTGAGCCCGCCCCGGCCCGGCCCGGCCCGCCAGGCCAGGTCCCCGCGCCGCGCTCGCCGGGCCCGCGCCGGCGCCCCGGGCCTGGATGGGGCTGCTCGGAGCCCGGGCACCTGCCCGCTGGCCACCCCGGTCCGCCCTGGCACCTGCCCGCTGGCCACCCCGGTCCGCCCTGGCACCTGCCCGCTGGCCACCCCGGTCCGCCCTGGCACCTGCCCGCTGGCCACCCCGTTGCTCCCGGGCACCTGCCCGCTGGCCACCCGGTCCGCCCTGGCACCTGCCCGCTGGCCACCCGGTCCGCCCTGGCACCTGCCCGCTGGCCACCCGGTGCGCCCTGGCACCTGCCCGCTGGCCACCCGGTCCGCCCGAGGCCGCCCCGGCGCAGCTGCGTTACGACCCGGGCACCGGGCGTCACTACCTGGAGGGCTCCGCGCCGCCGGCCAGGGCTGCTCCCGGGAGCGGGGATTTGTGTCTTCGGGACACGGGTGTCCTTCCTGGTCCCCCCGATCTGTCCTCCCTCCCCGTCTCGACTGTGGGGCTGCTTCTCTCGGCTCCCAGTTGCAGAGTCGAGCTGCGTTATTTAATAATCCTCCTGCGCCTCCCGCCTGCGCCAGCACCGCCGCTCTGCCCGAGCCGCCGCTTCGCAGTCAGTCATGTTGGAGGGAGGGAGGCGGACTGGCAGTCGGTCGGCGACTATTTGTGGCGAGGGAGAGGGGAGCCGAGCGCGAGCAGGGCCGGGGAGGGACGTGGGGAGGCGCTTCCGAGTGTGTGAGTGCGCCGTGCGAGCCGCGGGCCGCGGGCCGCCTCGGCTGTCTGGAGGGGAGGGCGGCCCCGGCGCCGCCTTTATAGCGGGGGGAGCCGGGCGGGGGCCTCGAGGGCGGGGCCGGGCCGCCGTGCCACGCACGCACACTCCACCGACGCGCACACCGCGGCCGGCCCGCTGCTGAGTTTTCATTTTAGGGGAAGCGGTGTCCTACCCTGCTGACTTGGCTTTCCCCCCAGCCCAGCCCCGTGTACCTCCGCGAGTCCAAGCGCATCGGCAGGTCAAGACTGGAGGTTAGGAAGAGAAGCCGAAGTGATCGCGGGGGTGCTGGAAATGCGCTCGCGCTTGCTCTCTCTCTCTCTCTCTCTCTCTCTCTCTTTCTCACTCTCTCTCTCTCTCTTCCAGCAACCAGATGTCTTTTCTCTTCCACCTCTAAGAGAGGAAATCATGAGGCTCTCCCCCCCCCCTTTTCCCTTGTAGCTAACCCCATTCACATCCTGACAAGTCTCTTCCTAGCACAGTAACAAGGAAAGAAACCTGGCTCCTTTCCTTTAAGCGGGTCACGCCTCCCAGGAACCATTTGCAGCAATCAATTCTTCTGTAAGATAATGGAAGCATTATGACTGTGACTCTGAGTGGGACTTGTGTTCCTACAAATAAGGTCCTGACAACACAGGCATTGCAAACAGAACCAGCTACGAATTTGACATCATTTGACTGATGGCCCCCTGGAGGAAATTTGCCAGTGTAGAGATGGAGAAGACTTTCTGATGCATGGTGCTGTTGCTTGCCTAATTTATTTTCCCCTGATCCTCTCCTTTTGCACTACCTCATTTCCTTTCAGGTGCTTGGGTCCTGAACTCTCCCATTCAGTCCCCTGTTTGTCTCCACGTCTATATATTGTGCCTTTAGCAGGCACTACCATGGGTGTAGTACATTGTGTGGGGGGGGCATTTTTAACCCACTCCCGTACATAACACATATCCAATGTTAAGTTTCTACCCCTGATGTCACTAGACTTAGCCTATTATTAGCTTTCTGCCCAGATTTCAAGATCTTTGTCATCCGTTGCAGTTCTTTATTGAAAAACAACTTCCAGGAATCAAGCAACCTACACTTCTTTCAAGGTTGTGTGTGTGTGTGTGTGTGTGTGTGTGTGTGTGTGTGTGTTTGTTTCTATGTAGTCTGACTGGCCACAGACTGACTTGAAATTTGGCTATATTAGGAGTAAAAGCAAGGTGTACTTTTTGAATGAATTGGTGATTGGTATGTATTAACATGGGAACAACTCCCCTTTTGGGGGACAACTTTGGGAAACTATTGTTCATATGTGTGACAAAAGAAGATAACATTTAGGAGGTGAAGGAGGTGATGGAAAGGTTGATAATTTCCTTATCATATCTTCTCCTATGGTCATGACCATTGTTGTATATTTTGCCATATGCAAGCCCATTTTATAGTCTCCATATATTTTACCTTTTTCACACTAATGTTCCTCCCCCCAATTCTTCCATGTCTCATACAGTGAGTTTAGAGTCCACTAAAAAGGGCTTAAGCATATGATCAAACCTAATAAATAAAAGAGGAGAGAGAGTGTTTAATAAGACTGTATCAAGCCAGGTATGGTGGTACACCCCTGTAATCCCAGTACTTTGGAGACTGAGACAGGAGAATTGCAGGTTCGAGAACAGCCTCAGCAATTTAGCAAGACTCAGGAATCTAGCAAGACTCTGTTTCAAAATAAAAAAAAATGAAAAGGGCTGGGAATATAGATCAGAGGTAGAATGCCCCTTGGCTTAGTCCCCAGTACCATAAAAGAAGGAAAGAAACAAACAAAAAAGTAGAAGTGAGTAATAAACAAAATGATATTGGAAAGAAAGGGCAGCAAAGTGGATAAAGAGGGACCAGTGGATAAATACATCAATTGTATAAGTATGGAACTTTATAGTTTCTTTTATTAAGTATTGCGAAATGAATATATGCGAACAAAAGATATTGGAACTTAATGCATGTCCTATTCCTAAATTTTACATATCAGGATTTAGGAGATAGTTAACCTAAGATTATGCAAAATTTAAGTGATGCAGCTAAAATTCTGTCTTACTCTACTGTGCATACAGCTTTCCATTCAATTCTCCTAGTTCAATTAAAAATCTTGAGAGTTTCTGGGCATGGGACATGGTGGCACACACCTTTAATCCCAGTACCTAGGAGATTGAGACAAGAGGATCCAAAGTTCAAGGCTAGATTCAGCAACTTAGCAAGACACTGTTTAAAAATAAAAAATAAAATAGGTCTGGGTGTGTAGTTGAAAAGTAGACCACCCTTGAGTCTCCAGTACACCCCCACACTTTGATAATTATGAAATCAGCAGATCTATACTCCTTTGGCATTTTCCTTCTACCTCCCTCCTTCCTTTTATAATGCATGACAGGGTTACAAAACGTTCATTTTTTAGAAGTAGGCAAGGATTTTAAAAGTCTTAACATACTTGGACTCATAGATGGAAAAAGTTAGGAAACTTTTCCCCACCGTCGTTAATAAAAGAAACCTACTGTTGCTGCAAAAGGAAATTTTGTAGAAGAGTTATTTCTGAACATTTGCGTCTAGTTAATGAATATGTGGTTTATTTTGAGCTGCAAATAAACATTAAAAAGCCCCCCCCTGAATGATAATACTTAACCATATTGAGCAAGATTTTGGTAGTTTTATTTTCTTGATTCTCTATTTATTTAATTGCCATCAATAATGATAATTTGATTATGACTCTGTAATGAATACTTCAAAATTATATATTAAACCAGATATTTCAAGGGCATTTTGGTAACCACAACTGATTGTAATTTTCACACTCTCAAATTGCATTCATAATTAGTGAGAACCATGACAATCTGTCAATTGCCTTTTCCATTAAGGCATTAAATAAAGCTAACATTTCTTGCTTATTTTCTCACAATTTTCTTCCCAAATAAAGATGAGAAATCATATGCATTACACTAGATAGACACATGAAAATATATAACCTAATACACACTTGTGGAAAGTTGGCTCATTTGAAGTACTTTGTATTTTTGTTGCAAAAAAATCTGCATTAGAAACTCCATTTATACATTTTAATGGACAACAGTTTAGATGTTTAGTAAATGAATTATTCTCTTTTTAGATTGCTTAATGTTTCAAGTAGAATTTCCCACTTTGCAACACATTCAATGATACAATTTTTGTTGTGATAGAAAAACAGAAAGCTAATGACTCTTTCCAATTTGTTCATTTTCATCTCTTGCATGCTTGCTGCTGTTTGGTTCCCAAGTGCATTTAACTGGCAAGTTCAATGAAGATTTGGCATTGCACCATTTGATGAAAGCAGAAAAATTAGGTTGCCAATTACATATGTGCCCCTTATGTGCACTGAATTCCCACTGAAGCGATGAGCCAAATTAGAAATTCCTCAGTAGTGGTACCTAAAAAGTAAAATGAGAGCTCAGGAAAGGTCAGGGAGATCATTTTTCTTTTCAACCCCATTAGATGTCCTAAGATATTTTAGAAAGTGAATTAACTTTAACATATTTGCAAAACAATGTAGATGAGGTTTCATTAAAATTAAAAAAACTGTCTCCATTTCTTTATTTCTGTCCTAGTTTATCTTTCTTTGCTTTACTTCATATGTAATCATGATTATCCAGTCATGAAGATGACATTTAGATGAATACCATTTTCCTCCTTTGCTGTAGCATAATTGCTGTGGTTTCATTGTGTTTCCCAAAGTTTGATCCTGTGTTGGAAACTTAAACTCTAAATTCATATGTTAATGATTTCTTCTTCTTCTTCTTCTTCTTCTTCTTCTTCTTCTTCTTCTTCTTCTTCATGGTACTAGGGATGGAACTCAGGGGCATTGTACCTCTGAGCTATATCCCCAGCCCTATTTTATTCTTTTATTTTGAAACAAGGTCTCATTAAATTGCTGAGGGCCTCACTAAGTAGCTGAGACTGCCCATGAACCTGTGATCCTTGATCCTCCTATCTCAGCCTCCAAGTACTGGGATTATAAGTGTGTGCCACCACGCCTGGCTATATTGATGATATTTGAAGGTGAGGTCTCTGGGAGGTAATTCAGGTTAGATAAGGTTGTGAGGGAGGTGGCATGGTAGGATTACTGGCTTTATAAATAAGAAGAGACCTGAGCTCTTATGCTCTTGAGCTCTTTCATCATGTAATATCCTCTGCCATAGCACCTTGAGATTGAACTTTCTGTATTCCAGAACTGTGAGAAGTAGATTGTTTTTATTTACAAATCACCCAGTCTGTGGTATTCTCTTATAGCAGGGGAAAAAAGATGGATTAAGATACAAAAAGTATTACAAGAAAGTATTACCAATGTGGCATTAGCATTCTGGATTTCTTCCATATAACTAAGAGGTAAATTATCTTTTGTGATGACTGCTGTAACAGAAAAGTGGCATTCTGGGTACTGCAGAGCAGCAGGAGCAGTTAATCCAGATGAGGGCTGACACTTGGTTCCAGATGAGGACTGATAAGGAAGTACTGGATGAAGGTGTAAGGACTGACTCAGCTGCACTTCTGTGTCCAGAGAGCACCAAAAATCCAATTTTAATGTGAAAATTCTCTCAATTGGAGCAATCTGCAGGGTAGGCAAGACACAGTAAAAAAGAACTTAGAATTATTTTCCAGAAATTTGGTAGTGGTCGCTATTACTTGGTAAATGTCTTTTTGCCGCAGAAATTCTGCCCTGTGGTAAGACAGCAGGATCTATTCAGGCAGGAACCTAAGAGGAAACTAAACCCGGGTTACTAGGTCAAAACACTCCTTGCTTGAACTGCCTTTGATCTGGGAACTTCACAGGCACCTGGGATTTATCCTGCAGGGCAGACTTGGGAGCAAGTCTATTAAGGTGAATATAAGCCACCATCATTTTATCTAGGCTACGAAGTTCCAGGTTTACAAAGCGTTGTAATTCTAAGCCCATTTAATGGGCCTGGAGGTTGGAAAGTAGAATGCTTTGGGATGCATCTCTTACCCCAGCAACTGAGATGATACTGAGTTTCCAGGGGAAACTGCTGAGTTGAGGGAGTTGAAAAAGTCGAGGTGGTGGAATGAGGTGAAACCTGACAATACTAATGTTCTCAGACTTTATGCCTCTGCTTTTTCAGGTCGGTAAACTGTCCTAAAATAATGTTCATTGACATAAAGCAGAAGAATCCTTATAAGTAGATTCGTGTTTAGAAACGTCATTATATATAATGTACTTGTATTGGTTCCTATTGTCTAATGTCACTAATGAGGTATTTGGGAAAGTCGCTTTAGGATTTCTTGCCTTCACATGAGTTAATTTTCGTGTTTAAATATTATATTAGTCAGATTGTTTTCATCGCTGTCACCAAAATACTTGACGAGGATAACGTATAGGAACACACGTTTATTGGGCTCATCATTTCAGTGACTTCTGTCTTGGCTGGCACCATGGTGGCAGGGTGCCTGGTCGAGGAATGCCACCCTCACATCATGGCCTCCTGAAGCAAAGAGAGCCAGAAGAGGGGGTCATGGACACCTGTGGTCCCCAAGGCCACGTCTCCAGCCGCCCACCTACTCCAGGCATGCCCCACCTCTGAACTGGGCTGCACTGGGGAACATGCTGTCAACACATTCTTTGGGGCACATTCTCAACCCAAACCATAACACATACTTATTTTTAAATTACAGTATTATTTTAAAACTTATCCAACTCATTGGTTAATTTGCTGATGTCTACTATCTATGGGTTATGTCTATCACAGTGACTTAAAAAACTAGGCTTTTGAATTGTTTTACCATATTTATTCCCAGCATCTATGTGGTTATAGGCATTTCATTAAAACAAATAGGATTTGACACATTTCAAAATAAAGCATTTTATATATCTTCTCTAAAATTATTATATTGATAAAATCTAAAACTAACATTAAATCTGGATATAAATCATATAAATAGATCTAACTATAACAAAAGAAGAAATGAAACAAAACTGTGCTAGTATTCTTGTGCTACTTAAATCTATAGTAAAGAAATAATGCTAATAAAATAATCTAAACCATATTAAACCAGTACTACAACAGGCTGCAAACTGGTTTTACCATCTGTCAGTTTCTAGGCTGGCAGTATCACAAATGAGATGTCTTTTTAACAAAACATCACAGCAGGAGATACAGACATGTGAATTGTAATTAAAATGTGAAAAATGCATTTCCTAGTTTTTGTCATTTATATAAAGCTCCTCTTATATAGTGAAATATAAATTTCACTATTTTTATATAAAATTTCATTTTATATAAAGTTATATAAAATGGAAGTCATTTTTATTTTGTCAAATCCTTTGACCAAAATTTAACTTCAGTAAGTGAATACATATGCTTTTATGAATGGAAGTGTATTTTCCTTACATCTGTTTCACTCAGTAATGAGATTCAATTATTTTTAATCATCCAAGTATAGAAGATGAAGTGATAAAATTTGTATATTTTATATGGTCATTCAAGATCTGCTGAGGACTAATGTTATTGCTTTACATTTACTTACCATTATATTCTGTAAATAATGAGGTTATCAAATTGTATTCACTTTCTTGAGAAAAATAATCCTAAGTCAGATATTTAGCTTTGTAATAGAAAATTTGCTTATGGTTTATATCTGAGTACATAATAGTATTCCAGTCTGTTAGCATATATGTATCAAGCAAACCAAAGTATGCAACTTATGAAATGTGACTATTGTTTATGCTGTATATATTGAACAAGTGTCTAAGAAAAACAAGAGTGGTGCATTTCAAGATAATGGCACATAACCAAAGTTAAAATAGGATTTTGCATTTAAAAAATCTAAATTTTTATTTTCACTCCCCACTTTTATCATGTTGGCTGTTTTGTATAAATTTAGGTTAATTTTAAAGTGGGTACATATTCTTGGCATTTGTTACTATGGGATTTGTTATATATGTGTATATTATGTTTTTAAACACATTGATGTCCCTAACCTACCATTGGTGTGTAAAATGCCTTTCTTTGTATTGTCATTATTTCCAACTTTCCTTCAAATGTGAACATTAAAAAAAACAGAATGATTATTGAGATAGGAGTGAGTCATTATATCACCATATAATTGCATGTTTCAAATATAGCTGTCACAAATTTTATATTCCACAAGCTTCTTACAACAAAATGTCAAAACTAAATGGTAAGAGTTATATCCCTTCCTCTTGAACCTTAGCAGCCCTTTACGATGGCCTCGCCCAATAGAATAGCATAAAAATGATGTTATATGATTTCCTAGGCTAGGTCATAAAATTGTCATTCACTTTCCCATTTTTCTCTTGGGATAGTTAATCTTGGAACATTGCTACCTGCCTTGAGGAGGCCAAACCATCTAAAGGCTCACAGGGAGAGGAAATGATGCTTTTGGTCTTCAGTGCCATCTGACAGAGGCCACATGCAAACAGTACCAACTTTCCAGCCATTTGCTGAGCCATCTTGGAAACAGATCTGCCAGCTCCCAATCTGTGCACTCCAGCCAGCCATGTGAAGCAGAGACAAGCTGTATTCGTTTTTCTACTGCTGCAAACCAAATTACCACAAACATAGAGGCTTTAAAACAAAACACCAGTTTATTGGATCACAGTTCCATAGGTAAGAGGTCTGGTAAGGGGAGGCTATATCTCTGCTATCACAAATCTGAAATCAAGCTATTAGGCTGAATTCTCATCTGAAGGCTCTGAAGCACAAATCCAATTCCAAGTTCATTCTTATTGGCAGAATGCTGTTCCTAGACACATGGCTCCCTCTATCTTCAAGCCAGCAATAGCAGCTTCAAATCTTCATGCTTTATGTCTTCAACTTCCTCTTCTTACACCCAGAGAAAACTCTCTGCTTTTAAAGGGGGCTATGTGGTTATGTAGCCCACCCAGATAGCCTCCTTATCTTAAGGTCAACTGTGCTACATAACACACACAATGCAATCATGTGAATAAAATCCATTGTATTCATAGGTTCTAACTCTAAGTAAGAGATGGGATTATACAAGTAGAAGGGTTATTAGGGTCATAATAGAATTCTGCCTATCATCTTTCCCTCTAAGTTGTTTGTTGTTGTTCTGCTAGAGATTGAACTCAGGGGCATGTAACCTCTGAACTACAATCCCATCCCTATTTTATTTTTCATTTTGAAACAGGGTCTCTCTATGTTGCTGAAGGCCTAGATAAATTTTCAAGGCTGGCCTTGAATGTGTGATCCTCCTGTATCAGCCTCCCAAGTACTGGTATTAGTCTTGCACTACCATATCGTGCTCCCTCTAAGTCTTTATATACCACTAGACTATACATCAATGGTGGGCTCAATACTGATTTGCTCATCATTATATCCCCAGTGCCTAATAGAAGCAAAATAGTAGATACTAAATGAGACAAGGAGTGGCATATGTGATTGTAGTTTTGCTTTTTTATCATTTCCTGAAAATTATATGTAATAGATGCATTGTTTTTCGTTATTCATTTAAGAGTCTATTTTCCTTCAAAGTGTTGGCAGTCTTTATCTCTGAGCAACTTTCATAAGTTATTATTTCAGGCAATACCTGCATAACATGCACAACCATCTGTAAATTAAGCCAAATTTTTATTCCTCTGTCAGCATGTCATGGGGAACTCCATCTGGGAGAGAAGACTGTAGCACCAGTGGGGACCATGGGCATTTGGGCTACTTCATTGGGCTACTTCATCCTGTAACTTGTGCATTCATGGCCTGCCTGCTTGGGCCCAATTTGTATACATGTATCACTTAGCTGGGTGGGTCAGATAACATCCCATTCATGATGAGCAGCTTAAGTTGCTTAGTAACTTAGTGACCCACATGACCAAGCATTCAATTTCTACTAAAGTGGTAGGCCATTAACTGCCAGTTGAAAGTATAATTGTTATCTGTGGATGATGCCAGGGCCTTCTTCCCAAATACTAAAGGCCTGCACTGAAACTCATCGATGAAGTCCCAATGAAGGTCCACAGCAGCATTCCTATCTGCCACTGGCACATAAAGCACCACCAGATCTGCTGGGTCACAGGTCCTAAGAGGCAGAGCAGCTCACATAGCACCCCAGACCTATTGCAGAGCCTTCTGTTCTGGGCCCCACTCAAAACTAGCAGCATTTCAGGACACTCATCTAGATGAGGAATCTGTGGCTCTAGAATCCAAGTCATTCTACTTGGTATTGTGTCTCTTTCTTGGTTTTAGGAGGAGCCTGATGCAACAACTTATCCTTCACCTTCGAGGGACTCTATCAACATGTCTCAAACTGCTGGATCTCTAGAAACTTTACTGAAGTAGAAAGCCCCTGAATGTTACTCAAATTTATTTCAGAACCTTTGACATGTAAATGTCTTCCCAATATATGTAGGTGCAACCCATCCAGTTGCCACTTCTCAATTACCAGGTTCAATCAGCATATGATCACCAATAAAATCAACCAATGTGATATCCTGTGGAAGGGAAATGTGGTCAAGATCACAAAGTTATGACACAGGGCTGGAGAACTGAAATACCTGAGGTAGGATAATTAAGGTGTATCGATATCCTTGCCAAGTAAAGAAAGCTGTTTCTGGTTGGCTTTATGGACAGGGATGGAGGATTTGCCAGACCAATAGCTGCCTACTGGTTACCAGGGGATGTGTTAATTTGCTCAAACAATGAAACTGCATCTGGCACTGTGGCTTTAATTGGAATCACCACTTGGTTAAGCCTATGGTAAGCTACTGCCATTCTCCAAGAGCCATCTGTCTTCTGAATAGGAAAAATAAAAGAATTGAATGGGGATATGGTGGTAATCAGCACCTCTGTCATCTTTCAAGTTCTTTTAAGTCTTTCAATTAATTTTTACAATCTCTACATGGATGTAGCATTTCTTTTTATTTTACTAATTTCCTACATTGAGGCAGTTCTGACAGCTCCCACTGGCCTTTCTCACCATTACAGCCCTCACCTTACAGGTCAGGGAACCAAGGTGGGGGGTTCTGCCACCTTCTAATTATGCATTCTGACACTGGGAAATAACCACAGGATTGGGGACCTACTGTATGAACTGTGGGATGGTCCTGAGTTAAAAATCCATAAATTGCATGACCTCTATGAGCCCCATTGAATGGCAGGCCACAGTGACATTTTTGTTCCCTTGGAATCAGAGTCTAGTAGTCCCTTCAGAATGGCTTATTTTCTTTTCCCTAATGCACAGTCACCTTAGTAGAAGTCAGTAGATCCTTTTATGGAAATATTGGAGAAAAATTAAGAGTATAAAATCTTATTGGTATACTGGGACCCTTCTTCAAGGGATTCAGCCTGTCTTCCATTCTAGGGGTTCTGGTTTGCAAACTAGTTCAAGTCTTGGAATTGATTGAGGAGCCATAAGTTTCTGTTTTTATTATTTGATGTAGCTTTTGTTCAGTTGACCTGGAACTTTTTTGCATGCACAAATCAAGTAAGAATTTAAGCAGCTTCATCTCTATTTCACTTCTAAAAACATCATAATGAACTAATCAACATTATAGGTCTGCATGTATTAAACTATTCTGATTGCTACTTTGACTTTGTTATCCTTTATAATAACTATATTCACTTTGTTTAGCAGTTGGGTGCTGCTGTTTGGCTTCTACCACCTTGGGATTTAATTACTCTATTGCATTTAAGTTTTCCAACTCAGTGGCCACAGTTCCCTCTCTAAGGCCTACAAAACAGAGTAATCATGAACTTATCAAGGATGCTGGGGCTCATCTCACAAATTTATTTTTCAAAGTATTGATGTGAGGTATGTCTCTGGACCTTTGCTGTGTTGATGAGTATGTCTTAAATGTTAAATCCACTCTAAAAAAAAATCAGTCTCCCTTAACTTTGGATCCTTTCCTTTACATTAAATCAAGGGAGGTCAGGCATTTCCAGTTTGCTCATAGTGGGTGTTTTGTGTTGCTACAACAAAATACCTGAGGCCAGGTCCCTTATAATGAAAAGAGGTTTATTTCCCTCATAGTTCTGGATGTTCAAGAGCATGGTGCTGGCATCATGGCAAATGGCATCATAATGATAGAAGCACATGTGGAAAAGAGAGGTCATATAGCAAGATAGGAAGCAAAAGGGGTATGTGTGTGTGTGTGTGTGTGTGTGTGTGTGCGCGCGCGCGTAGATATACAGGAGGTATATATGAGATATACTAACATATATATATATATATACAGAAGATATATATACATACATACATGAATATTCATTATATATAGGATATACATAAGATATATATAAATAGGATTCATATAAATATATGATGTACGTGAATAGAATATATATGACTATATATGTTTATAAATAGACAGATACACATAAACACACATAAAGGTTGATTATGAGAATTGGTTCACTGATTATGGAGGGCAAGAAATCCATAATCTGTCTTCAGCCAGCTTCAGAGCCAGGAAAGCTAGCAGAGTAATGAATTCAGTCCAAGTTCAAAGGCATGAGAACAGGGTTTGGAGGTAAGTCCTAGTCAGGATCTGAAGGTCTAAGAACCAGAAGTATCCCTATCTAAAGGAGAGGAGAATACAACTGTCCTCCTCAGCACTTTTGTTCTATTGAGGCCCTCCACAGATAGGATGGTGTTTGCTCACAATGGTGAGGTCAGTCTCCTTTTTTGTACTGATTCAAATGTTGAACTCTTCCAGCAATACCATCACAGACACATCCAGAATTATGTTTCACCAACTATCTGTGCATCCCTTCATCCAGTCAAGTTGACATAGAAATTAACCATCACAGTCCACAAATATTCAGGAACTAAATATAAAAGTGAATAATGCAATATTTATAAACTTTTACAAACATTGGAAATATGCTAGGCAGGGTGCTAAACCATGGAGATAAAAATATTAAAAAATACAGTCTAAAGAGGTAGGAGTCTAGTAGAAAAGATGGATAAGTAAATGGGCAATTACTAAACTATGTAAGTACTACAAAATAAATGTTTTATATCATGGAACAGAGGTGAACATAATGCACACTTAAGGGGTGGTTGTTAGAGAAGGATTCCTAGCAATTGTGATACTTGGCCTGAGTTCTAAAACAGATCTTGCTTGACCATGTAAACTTTGTTAGACAAGCGGCAGTATAATATATATTCATTCTTTGATTTTAATAAATATTTGTTAAAGGTTTAATGTTCAAATAATTTTAAAGTATTTCTTCTGTTTGGAAGTTTTGGGGGTGTTGTTTCGGGTTATTTATTTATTTATTTATTGCAGTTCTGGGGACTAAACCCAGGCCTTGCACATGCTAGCAAAGTACTCTACCCCTGGCATTCAAGCCCAGCCCTAAACACCAAATGTAAATTTAGTGAGTAAAGCTACCTTTAACCTACAAATTTTATTTTAAACTTTTATTACTAACCTAAAATACAATGAAAATGATCACTCAGAAGTCTTAAATATTTTCCAGTTCATATGAATATGACAGGATGGGAAACATTTATGCCAGCTATATTTAAGAATCTCTGCTTATGGAAAAATAACACAATGGACACATATTCCCAAGAACCATAAAAGTGAAAAAAAATGACAGTTCTATGCTTTCTCTTTTTTCTTGAATCTCAGTAGATAGGGAAAAATTCCCATAATTTTCTAGTCACCTAACTTTTTAATTTTGTATTCAGTTGACATAAAAGCATTAATTTCTTGGTTTTGTTGTTGTTTTGTTTGTGATACTGGGAATTGGACCTAGGGGCACTCTACCTCTGATCTACACCCCCAGCCCTATTTTATCTTTTATTTTGAAACAGGCTTTCACCAAGTTTCAGAGGGCCTTGCTAAGTTGCTAGGGCTGGCCATGAACCTGGGATCCTCCTGTCTTTCTCCCAAGGCATGTACCACCACGCCTGGCTTCTAATTTCTTGGCTTTTAAATTCTATGTTTCAAATGTCTAAGTAAAGAGGACAATGTGCTGTTTTGTAGAATCATTGTTTGTTGGAAAGTTGTTTAAGTTATGTGTTTGGTGCAAACATTGGAGCTTCTACTTGGGAGGCACAAATTGGAAGAACAATGAGCAAGTTTGAATTGAATCACTATTCTTCCTGAATTCAAATGGTTATGCTAATACACGTAGTTCACCCAATATTTTTATATGCCATAAATTTTTCAAAGCAGTTCTATTTTTATCCATATCCAGCCTCAAAATATAGGTCACGGTGTTACTGACTGCTTAGAGCAAGTACACATTGGGGAAATATCTTTTCCTAAAGAATTATTCAAAGAGAGATAGGTGTTTAGAAACTGTGTTATTTATGTCAAGTTATAAAATATCTAAAGGTCTATATCTTTTATATGTGAACACGTGTGAACACTGAGTATATGCAGCGAGGATCTGCTTAAAAGTCATTCACATCTACACTTTTAAGGCATATGCATTAACTTTGATCTGTTAGAAATACCACACTTTGATAAAATCAGATTATACCTCTATAAAATTATATTACCTGCAAAATATAACTTCTTTCCTTGTAATTGTACTGTTCAGGTTAATACTGTGATATTTTCAATCACATGCTTCACATGTTTTTCCAGTTCGGGGCATGAGACTGTGCTTCTTATGTTATCCGTTCAATTTGGTATTTTTCTTCTAATGAAAAGACACCTGTGTTCTTTTTGTGTAAATGTTCAATGTTCTCCTAGGAAACATATTCTGGGAGCCTAGATGATTAACTCCTTCTTGAAAAACATTATTTTAAGAGGGTGACATAAGTGCCAGAGCATGTAGAATGTGCTACCATATTAATGTGTTCATTAACAAAAATAAATTAAAAGCAAGAGTGTTTTCTATCTCCAGGGCAATCACAGGTTATGCCTCAAGAATTTGCATGAATTTACATCCCTAAATGTTCTTCCAATAGTACAATAAGAACCTATAGAATCATATTAACACACACACATTTTAGGCGAAAAGGCCTACGTGGTTATTTTCTTCCTTAACTGCTAAAATTTTTAAAGTGTCGTTAGTTATTTAATTCAGGAAAAAAATTAATTTTGCTGAATAAATAGCAGTATAAAAACACCTTCATATAGCCAGGGGGTGGTGGCACACGCTTGTAATCCCAGTATTTGGAAGGCCGAGACAGGAGGATCACAGGTTCAAGACCAGCCTCAGTAACCTAGCAAGACTCTCAGCAACCTAGTGAGACCCTGTTTCAAAATAATAAAAAAATTTAAAGGGCTGGGGGTGTAGCTCAGAGGTAGAATGGTTCTGGGTTCAATCTTCAGAACCAAAAAAAACCACCCCAAAAAACCTACGTATAATAGTTTTCAAAGGAAAGTTTTCCTTGATTAAAAGAAAATCACAATTATTTTAAAGGTAAATAATTGCTCTTTTGTCTTCTGTATGTTCATATAGCTTCTTCTCTTCTCCTTCTGCTACTCTTTCTTCTCCTTGTCATCATCCTTTCTACTCCTATTCCTTTCTCTTCTTTATCACAATAATAATGATTATAATAGTATTAGGCCTCCTTCAGTGGAGGCCTGACTCACATGGTCGATACTTTGCTCTTTCTTCAAATGTCTTAGTCAAAATAAATGGTTTTTAAATCATATTTTAATTGGCACAAAAAGTATACTTATTAATGGGTACCATGTCAGGTTTCAATACATGTATATATTATGTAAATTTCACATCAGGGTGAGCATATCTATGTACTCAAACACTTCTCAATTCATTGTGGTCAAAACAAAAAATCCAAAAATAAAAATCATTTCTTATAGCTTTTATGAACTATATAGTGCATTATCATTATCTATAATCACACCTACTGTGCAACACAACATCAAAACTTATTTCTCCTATCTAATTACAACAATACTTGTTGACCTACCTTTTCCCATTTCTCCTGTCCCCCTACTCTCATTGGCATCTGGTAATTACTATTCTATTCCAAACTTCTATAAAATCAACTTTTCGTATTCCATAAATGTGTGGGATAATGAGGTATTTGTCTTTCTGTGCCTGGCTTATTTAACTTAACATAATGAGCTCCAGTTCCATCTGTGTTCACAAAAATAATAGATTTTCATCCTTTGTAGCCGGACAGTAGATCATTGTGTATATATACCACATTTCCTTTATCTACTCCTCACTTGCCGGACACTTTGGTTGTTTCCATTCCTTGTCTATTGTGCATAGTACTGCAATAAACATGAGTGTGCAAGTGTCTTTTTAACATACTGATTTCATTTCCTTTGGATATGAATCCACGGGATCGCTGGATCATAGGGTAGTTTTACTTTTCACTTTTGAGGGGAACTTCCACACTATTTTCCATAATGCAAACTGGTTATGTGTTTAAATGAAATCAAATAGAAGATAGACTCCATGCTTATGAGTTAAATATGTAACTCCATTTGCAAGGATTAAGCTACCAGTTGATAGCAAAATCCAGTGGCTGTGAGGCTGCCTCCAAAATCTTAGGATAGCTTTTCCATACAATAGTAAAACAGATCTGAGAGAGTTCATCAGGGAATGTGTACTGGTTAGGTATGTACTAACGTTGTCATAGAAGTAAGGTCACTATCTGAATTCCTTCCCTTCACGTTCTTGTGTATTTCCATGCGTCCAAGCCCTGGTATAATCATCTCACAAAGAAAGATGTGCTGTTGTTTATTAAGGAAAGGTGTGATTAAAGGGCATATACCTGTACTTTAGCAAAGTAAAACAACAACAAAAAATAAAAATGGGGAGGAAAGGTATATGCTTGATTGTTGCTTAAACAGTGGGCATAGTTTGGGAAAATATAAAATATACCTCAACAATGTAAATAAGGAAAAGATATGTAAACAAAATAGCTCTTTCAATAAGAGGCTGTAAAATGAAGTGAATAAGATCACTGGCTTTGTAGGTATCACAGAGCTGGCCTCAAATCCATTGTTCTACACTTAATTAACAGGTTAACATTGGGTAAGTTATTTAACCTCTACAATCCTAATTTCCAAATATACCAATTGACAATAGGAATAATATTTATCATTACTGGGTAATTGGGCAAGTTAAATGAGATGGCATGGAAATATTTATCAGAGTATCTAAACAAATATTCAGTAGCTGCTGTAATGGTTTGGATTTAGGGTGCCCCTCCCAGCCCTCATGAAAATAGGGTGGCGATCTTAGAAGCGGGGCTTGGTTGTAACTCAGCAGTGGACATAGCCATTGGAATGGATTTATCTGGGGTGGTACCCCAGGCTGGTGGGGTGTAGCTGGAAAGGTGGTTCCCTGGGCTACAGCCTTGGGGATTATATATGGTTCCTCCTCCCCTGATCCCTTCTCTTGCTTCTGGCCTCCATGAGATGAGGAGCAAAGCCTTGTGCTCTCCCTCTCTCTCCGTTTCCTGACACCATGCCCTGAAATCCGAAATCCCTGGCCTCACATGGACTGAACTCAAAATCTCCGAACCATTAGCAAATAAATCTTCCTTCATCTAAGTTACATGGTCAGTCTTTTAGATGATAGCTCTGAGAATGCTGACTAATACAGAGGCTTATGTATTAATATGCACCAAAGCCAAATTGCTAAGTGAGTGAATATATATATTCCTCCTCCATATTTGGCAACTAAATATATATAAAATGTTATGGTTTGAATCTGGAATGTCTCCCAAAGGATCATGTGTTTAAAGTTTGGTCCCTGATACAACAACGTTTAGAGGTGGGGCTTTTAGGAAATGATTGGATGATGGGCTCTGACCTCATCAATAATCGACTGAGGGATTCATATTTTATGGAATTATTGGGAAATGATGGAAACTGTAGGTGGTAGGACCTGCTTGGAGGAAGTAGGTCACTGGGGCTGTGTCCTGGTGAACAGCTTTCCTTGGCCACACTGTTCCACCATGATGCTTCTGCTTCACTACAGGTCTAGAAGCAATGAAGCCAGCCAGCTGGCCATGGACCAAAACCTCTGAAACCATGAACAAGTCTTTCCTTTTCTAAGTTGACTTTTCAGGTATTTTGTCACAGCAACAAAAAGTTTACATAGGAAAATAACTCCAAGTTACCCTCTAGTAGAAATAAGTGGTGGAGCCAGGCGTGGTGGCGCACGCTTGTAATCCCAGTACTTTGGGAGGCGGAGACTGGAGGATCCGGGTTCGCGGCCAGCCTCAAATCTCTCTCTCTCTCTCTCTCTCTCTCTCTCTCTCTCTTTCTCCTTAGTGAGGCCATCCGCAACTTCGTGAGACCAGGTTTCAAAATAAAGTATAAACAATAGGTCCAGGAGTGTAGCACAGAGGTAGACCGCCCCTGCGTTCAATCCCCGGTACCGCAAAAAAAAAAAAAATAAAAAAAGAAAGAAGTGGTGGAACATATAAATTGAATTTTTTTTTTGCAATTTGCCAGAAGATAGCTAGTTCTATTTTCTAAGCAGAACATTTGCTAAGAAATAGTATGTTTCCAAATATTCAATAAATATTTATTGAATACTTGGGATTGTCAATCAGTGTTCTGAGACCAGACTGGAGATAAAGCAGTGCACAAGCAGGTAGAACATTTGCTCTCCAGGACTTTACGTTGTAGTCAGTGTAGGAATGAGATGGAATAGGGAAGCAGACAGACCACAAATGGCTAAGCAAATACATAAATAATGCAAATTGTCAGATGGCAAGCACTATGAGGACAAGGACTCAAAATGATATGCCGGATTGGGTGACTTCTTCAGTTTGGGTGTGTCAGAAGAGGCTCTTTGAAAATATATTTCAACTAAGGTCTGAAAGATGAGAAACTAGCTGTAGCTGGTACAAAGACCCTGAAGTGGAAACAAGTCTACTGTATTCCAACATGGAAGAACAGAAATTAGGCCAAAGTGTCTGGAAATCAGTGGTCCAGAAAAAGAAAAATGCTCCAGTAATTTATTTTGTGCTTCCATTTGTCATTCATTCATTCATTCCTTCCTTACTTCCTTCATTCATTCAGTTTTTGCAGTGCTGAGGATTTAACCCCAGCCCTGTGCACACTAGGCAAGTGCTCTACCACTGAGCTACATCCACACTTTAGTTTTTACTTTTATGACTATTGATCATATTCTATTTAATGGGTATGCTTATTCTTAACATCAGAACAAAGCATTTCCTTTTAATCCAAGATATTGATAATATCCTAGAATGTGTTCACAGTCCTTTCGGACATCATTTGCAATGTTAGAAATTCAACAAAATGTATATGTTCAAGGCAGGGAAGGAACTATTCCTGAGTTTTTAGATAACCTGGAATATTGTCCCATGGAAGCTTAAAGATCTTATGTGAAAACCATTAATTCTCTTTCTCAGTAGTAAGTTTTGGTGAGTCCATTTGTATCTGCAGGAGCAGAAGTAGGAGGTGGGGAAAATGGAGAGCACACATCCTCTGCCCACCCGCATGCAAATCATTTAGCAGTGCACTAAAGCCTGCTCTGCGAGGGGTCCCTGAGTGAATCATTTCCATTACTAGTCGGCTCTAATAACCCCTCTGCTGACTCAGCTACCTGAATGTAAATATCATAGAAATGACTGGGAAATAAAAGCCAATTTGAAACAGTGAAAAGAGATCTAAGGGAAAATGATTCCTACATATGCCTTCATATTCATAACTCTGATTAAAAATCAGCTTACCAGAATATTCTTCTGACTGTATTGGAAGCCTATAGAAGAAAGATAATTCCTTGTTCACACTCACTGTATGTTGTTAAAACTCCCATCTTAAATAACAACTGTTTTACCCCATACTAACACAATGTCCATAGATAACTTTAAATTATATATATAATTAAATATAAAAATTATATATAATTTAATTACATGTATATACTTTTTACCCAGACTGAAAATTCCATAAATATTAAAATAACTGCATTGAAATCCATAGCATTACAGTTAAAGTCCTTCATTGTTTATTCAATAGAGGTCTTAGTGGGTTGTCTTGAGGTACAAATGAGATCATGCACTGTTTATTTGTGACACTCAAGAGGTGTTTTTCTCTCTGCTGGAGTTTGTGTTTAGCACTATTTTCTCTCTACATAGCCATCCCTCCCCCCAACCCCAATAGCCTTTTAATGCTACTAGCTGTTGAATTTAAAAACTGGCCTCTAGGGGAAAAATCTTTTGTGTGTGATCTGTATGGTGACAATATTACAGTATAAACGTAGACTAGCAATATAGGTTTTTGAAATTCACTTCAAATAATATTAGTGATGTAGTTTGAAAGTTACTACATTCATATCCAAAGTACAAGAAAGAAATATGATTATTGCAAGTGATTTTTAAACCCCCATAATTATGTATTTCAAAGCTGATCTGAGTAGATTTAAAGGGCTATAAATTACAGAGAAGTAAGCAGCTTCCTTTAGGAAGATTTTGGAATTAATATAGCAGTGAGTTGAAATTCCATCACAATTAAAGCTCAAATATTAAAATATACTTTAAAATATCAGGGCTTAAAGAAGAGGCATTCATGATCAAAACACAGAGTGAATTTGCGGCTATTACAATAAATGAGTAGTGCTGAATCACACTAGAATAAATTATATCCCTGAGAGTACATGTGGAATTTTAAGTGGTTTCTACTATTCTTTTTTTGTAATACATATACAATGTCAGTTCATCCTTTTCTGGTCTGGTATACATATGTGCACATTTTTAGGAAAGAGAAATTTCAAAGCTCTTTTGCATTAATACTGATAGGTCAGGCTGAACTTAAATGAGACCTGTTTAACAGTCAGCAATGTTTTGTTTGGTTCCTAACAGGCGTGTAAAAAAACTGAAGTGGGAAGTCACCCTGTGGAGATAGCTCAGTATTTGTGTACATGTGTGTGTAGGTGTGTGGAGAAAGAGGCAACTATTTGCATTTGATTCACTTTTTGCCTGCAGCTGAAGATAATTATAGCTATTTATAATGATAATATTGTTTCCATAAATATCTATTTCTGCCTTTATTTCTTTGTAAATAGTGTAAGAATTTTTGTTTTACTTCACTATAGTTTGCTTTACATAATTTATAATCTATTATAAATACTCTAAAGGAAGATAATAATTCATTATAGAAGTTTCTCCCTCTTTTTCCTAGACAGAATCCTCATGAAAACTACTAGAGCTAAAACATGTAATAGTTGGAATATATGTGTTAGTTAAAATAGGGTATTTGATTCAGAAAAGGATCTAGTGTATGTTACTCCATTAATCTTTGCAGAAACGAGGTGTAAGAGATATTATGACCTCTATTTCATAGATGGAAAAGAGGCTAATAAATCTACAGAAGCAAGATCCAAATTCAGAATATGCAACACCCTGGAAAATTTGGATGGGCTCAAGTAAGGTTAAGGTCAGGCAGCTGTAGGAAGAAGTAGAAGGCAAATGCTCAGGATAAAACTCTAATTGGTTCTTAGATTGTCAGTTGACAGTATTTATCATTCAAATTGCATTTATAGTAAAGTCATTAAAAAATTCAAGGACCAGTAATTTCATTTGGTAATTATATAAGTAAAACTTCTAGCAAACAATTCCTTATTCTGAAGAATTTACTAACCTCAGACTAAAATACTAAAATATTGTTTCTAGCTGTCTTTACATTTAATGAGTGTGAAAAGAAAATAAATAATGAAACACTTTGATTCTTTAGTTTTTTTATGAAAGGTGTATGCATAGCACAAAGATTAAGTAGGGCATTAATCTAAATAACATTAAAAAAGACAAAGGAAACCTGCTTTCCATTCAGTAGCACAGTTTTCTTTTTAAATTAGAAAAGGATAAATTTAAAGATAACCCCTTTTTTCACTGGTCTGAACATCAGCAAACTAGGGCTTTGTTAGAAAGAATGGTAATTGTAACGCTTCCATCAATCCTGGAAACTGCTCTCCCATTATCAGCATTCCAGCTAATTTCAGCAGTCAGAATAGCGTATGGGAAAGGTGACCTTGAATACTGTATCTGGCTATCCCTGTTTGGAATATTTGCCAAACTCAACAAATTTTGCAAACTGTAAGGCAGAGTAGGCTGAATGGAAAAATTAGAGGATTCAAAGCAGATACAAGTGCCTTTCAAATCTCAATCAGTTCCCTTATCTTTCTTCTAGCTCCATCTTTCCCTGCCAGGCTAATTCAATATCACATCGTCAGTCTTTGTTTTCTTGGTCTCCTTTGCTCTCTTATTCTCCCCCTTTTACTATTTATCGTAACATCTAGTCGTATATATTTCTATAATACATCACAGTTTCACCTCCTTTGCTGCTTTCAAGTTCCTTGTTATTCTCTCTTGCTTTTTTCCTAAATGTTTTATAAACATAAATCATCAAATATGAGCTAAGTTATAAGGGAATAGGAACCAACTTAAAACACACATATGACAACAATAATAACAAAACCTTAACTACTGATTTGTGATCATTTACCTGATCTGGGCACACTGAAAATTAGAGATTCTGGTCAAAGGAGCAGGAGCATTTGCAGCTGGTTGTTGTCCAGGGGTCTTATAACCTAAACAGCCCTAAAATATATAATGCTTCCCTGACTGTTGTGCACAGAAGCATTCCATGGTGAAAACTTGCACACTGGTCATGATGCTAACTCTGCTCTTCCTGATATTCTGTTGGTCCCATATTAGGCCCTAACCTAACCTTCCTTCTAATGAGAACTCTGAGGAATCACTTCTGGATAAAAATGTAATTTAGATTTGTGCAGAATCTTATCTACTCACCAAAAATACTTTGAGGCTCCTCATATCAATGAGTACTAGAAATCAAACAATCTAAATTTATGCCCTTCTTAAGTTCCATTAAGATGTCAAATTCTCTTAGGAAAACTCTGGGAGTTCTGAGCAAATATAATTGCCTTACTTGCGCTACAGAGATTGTTAACACCTTGTGAAAACCTGCAGGAGCAGGAGTGAGTCTGCTATCCTAGTTGCTTCATGGACTTGTGCTTCCACTGGAGACAAGCCCAGGCATTCAAGCCAATCAGGAGATCTGTCACATGGAATTGTTATGGTACTCGCTCCTGCAGCCCATGTATTAAAAAAACATGGAGCTTGATGTATTTGGTGAGTGCATGAATGAAATAAATGTGTAGTTTGAGATGATAAGTAAGTAAAACATCAGAAGTGTTTGGGTGCTGGGCATGGTGGAGCATACCTGTAATTTCAGCACTAGGTAGGCTGAGACAGGAGGATCGCAGGTTCAAGGCCAGCCTCAGCAACATACCAAGATCCTCAGCAACTTATCAATAATATAAATAAAAATAAAAAGGGCTGGGAGTAAAGCTCAGACCTTAACACTAGAAAGGAAAGAGGTTAATTTCTGGCCAACATAGGGTCACCTACTTGGCCTTGAACACCCAGCAGGGAAGTGAAACCAAAGACAAATGTACTAATATGATGGTGGAAGAAAAGTCAAAGAACAGTCATTCATGGGCAATTAAAAGGGAAAGACAGTGGCTTTTTAAAATGTAAAGTTGAGACCTATACTTATGTCAGTCCTACCAAAAAGTAAGTCAAGCCGAGAAGTTGTACAGAAGTGGTTCTTAGGAATGGTTGCCTCACACTGAAGCCCTTCCACCAGGTATATCTGCACAGAAGGTGGATCTCATAGTTGAACCAAGGCCTTCTGTTTAGATAGAAACAAGAATATGACTTTTATTTCCTCATCCCAAATGTATATTTTTAATAGTCTATACTCATGGAGCTATTAAAAGGAGAGAGAACTCCCTACACAATTTGTTTAGCTGGATATCTTCTGACTTTGACTCCCTTTTGTATTCTGCTTTATAATTTATATAATTTATAGTAGTACTTTTACTTCTAGGCTTGAGCATCTGACCCTTTTCTCTTATATATCTCAGCCATGTTTAAAGTAACCACTAATTATTATTGTCCTAGTAACCACTGGGTGTGGTGGCACACACCTGCAATCCCTGAACTCGGGCGGCTGGGACAGGAGGATCAGAGGTTCAAGACCAGCCTCAGCAATTTAGCAAGTCTCTCAGCAACCTAGCAAGACCCTGTTTTAAAACAAAACAAAAAAGAAAAAAAGAGGTGGGGGATTATCTTGGAGGTAGAATGCCCTTTGGTTCAATCCCCAGCACCAAAAAAAAAAAAAGACTAGTTATCTCTGGACAAAGAAACTTGCAAAGCCAGATTGGCTGACTCCCTAATTATCTCAAGATTGAGGAATGGACAAAAGATAGGGGAACTGTAAAAAGGACTTAAACTCTTTACTTTTGCCTGCAAATGTCTGATGGGTGGCTAAAAGCAGGATCAAAGACATGGCACCTTTCCTCTATTTTGCATCCACCTCCCTGCTCTGAGTCACCTTGGATTTCAAGACAAAGGTTTGATGGATAACCATCTCCAGTTGAGTCCAACATGTCACTCTCCCCAGGCAACAGAAACTTTATCACAGGCTAGGCCCCACCTGACCAATCCTGAGATAATGATGGAGGAGAACACACCTGACCAAGATCACCTGCTTTGGCAGCTGTGAAAAGCCTCCAGCTATGCAGACCCCCAACCCATGTCCTAATTTCCATTTCTATAAAACCTCAGAGTCATTGTCAGCCCCTGGAAGACAGGACTAAGGATATGGATCCCCTGTGGGTCTCCTTCTCCTCCTGGTATAACTACACAAAGTCCCTTTCTTGCTTTTAATAAGTCAATTTCAGAACATGAATATAACTTTTGAAACTACTGAATAGGTATAATTAAATGAACTGATATACTTAATATACATGTATGGGATCATATTTATGAAAACCTAATTTTGGAACTATTAAAATATAGACTGTCATATTCAATAATATGAATTTTTATATTATGCATGTGCTTTGGTTTTGGTTTAACTGGGCCTTGTTTGGAAAGAAAATGACATTGTTTATAATCTTTATATTTTTCTACATAACATACTATATTGATTTATGTTTCATTGAAGTTCATAATATGAAGTCCACTACATTAATTACATCTTTCCTGCATCTCTTCCAAGTGAAGTTACTTTTACCTTCCATCACACTAAATCAATAAGATTATTGCTTTATTTATGTATTAAATTTATGATCTTATCATAAATTATAGAGTACATATAAGAGTGAAGCACTTACTTGTATATGAAATAACTAATCGCCTTTTTAATTTATTCATCAGTTTAGGCAAAGATTGAATACATAAAAATTTAGAAAAATGTATTTCAATTCAAACTTTTAACAGAGTCCAGTTCAAGTGAATACAGAGGTTATTCTAAAACCATTAGTATGAATAATAACTGAAAATTCAATATGAGGCTGACCCACTCCCACCTCCAGACCCATAGCCTTTGTTTTACGGAGACCAGAGGATCTGGGTTCGCGGTCAGCCTCAGCTACTTAGCAAGGCCATCCGCAACTTAGTGAGATCCTGTTTCTAAAAAATAGGGCTGGGGGTATAGCTCGGAGGTAGAATGCCTCTGGGTTCAATCCCCAGTACCGCACACACACAAAAAACTCCCTAACGTAGAAACTGAAGTTAATAAAAAGAGCAAAGTGAGTATTTTCATCATATATATTTTTCATATTTTTCACTTTTTTAAATTCTCCTATATATGGACTTCAACCAATTCTTACATAATAAAAATAGCTTTATTTACTAAATACTTACTATTTGATAATCACTGCTCAAATAATTTCTATGCCTCGCTTAATTTAATCAGAACATAAATTTATGAAGTATATATGATGATGTATCCATTTTACAGTAGAGGAAACAGTTCTAGTAACTTGCTCAAAACCCACAGCTTGTGAATGGAACTGAATACAAGTCTGTCTGATTCCGAAGTTTATTCTCTTACTCACTGCACTGTATTTCTCATTTGTGAAGAGCATTACATTTTATGTTTCTTTCAATGAAAGCATTTAATTTTTAGAATCAATTCAATTCTGAAATCCAGTGGAGTCCTGTGACTTTTGGAGTCTACCTTTCTCAGTCACTATTTTAAGAATGGTGCCACTGAGTCAGAAGCAGGGACAAAGGGAATGTGCTTTATAATCTTGTATGCTTATTTGTTTTTCCCACTTCTCTGATCACCTTTATAATGTTAAAGCACCTAGCATTTTTGAATAATCAATTCATTCTCTAGAGTTGCTAATTTTCTTGATTTAATTCTCAGCAGCTCTAATGAGACTTTATTATCAGGCTACAAAATTCTAAATCAAAGAAGAATACATACAAGAAATTGTCGGTAATACATAGGGATAGTGTTCTATAAAAGCTACAATAAATGAGTTTTGAAGCCAAAATTGAAGAGAAAAAAACATTGATGTGGTATGTGTGTGTGTGTGTTGGCTTTGGGATTTCATTAAACTATGATTCTATTTTATTTATTCATTTATTTATTTACTGATTTATTTAATTTTGAAGATCTGGGTGTCATTTGTTGAGAAAGTTTACACACATTTGTTTTCTTCCCATAATTGTTTCCATCGAAGCACAGGCACACAACCCTGGAGAAGGGCATTCTCTGGGCAAGAAGCCTAAAGGCAGAATGTACAGGACTTTGGCAGGAAGCTCAGCCCCAGCAGGTTGCAATCCTTCAAGGTGGAATTCCTTGGCGTGTTTGAGTTGAACCAAGGTTGGGGGTAGAGAGGAAGTCTTCCACAGGACTCATATCTCTGTCCAGACCTCCTCATCCAAGTCCATCATAGTTGTAGGACCCCGGGGTCAGCAAAATCAGGCCCACCCACTTCAACAAGGGCAGAGTCTTCAATCCATGCCCTGTTTGTACATGCCTGCTTCTACTGGCCGCAGTTAGAGGGAATCAGCATTATTGTAAGAGACAGTCATTTCCCCTCGGACCTTCCCCAGCACCTCTTTAGCTGCATCTGTGCAAGACAGGCTGGGAGAACTGGGAAATGCCTTCTTGGTTCCACTGGGCTGAGCCATCAACCTTAAACTTCAATGAATGACAGAGGGGAGGCTACAGGTCTACTAGGGCTTTCAGCTGTCCCTGGGCTGGAGCACCCTCGGGCCCCAAAGGACCCAAAGCCAGTTGGCATAGGCACTTGTCAATTTTTGATAGGGAGGTGGATTAAAAAGTTGTTAGATGTGAGAAGAATGAAAGAGCTTCATATGCTAATTAGAGCTCTGAAGTTATTTTACTTTTACTTTCTTCATTCTATGCCAATCATGAAATTTCACAGTGATTTCTGGGGTGGGGGCAGAAGGAAGGCAGTGTTCAGAATCACTGGGGCTGTGACCCAGCTGGCAGGGCAGACCTCACTGGGGCACGGAGGAGTATGGACTGCCCCATTGGCAGGTGGGTGCTGTCCCCAGAGAGCAAGAGCTGGTATGCAGTGTCCTCAGCGCCTTCTAGCTTGCTTAGTTCAATCAGGCTATCACCCGCAGTGGCCAATGAGTTGACATTCAGCTGGGCTGCCTTGGAGTCACCCTTGGCAGAGATGACAGCTACGTTCTGCTGCTCGGCCTTTTCCACCACAAATCTGGTCCTCTCTGTTTCCTGCTGAGCCACCTGTTTGGCTTCCACCACTTCTGTGAGCTCCTTCCCAAAGGTCAGATGTGTCAAGGACGTGTCATCCAGGATGAACTCAGGTTGCTGCTCGCTCTGTAAGGTCATCGCTCACCTGCCTGGAGATCAGCTGTCTGGGTGATCAGTTCCCCAGCATCAAAGCGAGCCACCACTGACTTGAGGATCTCTGTGGCAATGGACATCAGCACGCACTCATCATTGTCCTCTCCCATGCCAGTGAAGATTCAAGGAAGCTGGCTAGCAACCGGCGGGAAGAGGATGCGCAGTGTGATGTGGATGTTCTGCAAATCTTTGCTACCAGTGATGGCTGGCATGTTAGGTGGTCAAGAGCGGCAAAGATAATTGGTTTCTATACCCAAGGGATGAGAAAGTGAGTCCTTTCTCCTACTACAATGTCCTTTACTCCACGGAATTGGTCAACGATGACAGCTCTGTGCCCAGCATCCACATTATATAAGGTAGAGTTTACCATGCCCCCTGCAATGGTTAAGGCCAGGCCAAACTTGCCAGGGGACTCAAACACTTTGGCAGCCATGTTTCCTTCTACTTGACCCACTCACACCTGCTTCCACAGGAATTCCCCATTGAACTATGATTTTGTAAAAAGGGATTGTTTAAGTTTTCAATTACGGCTTCCACAATTTTTGACACAGTATCTTTCTCATGATAAAAGAAAATAGATGCCGGGCATGGTGGCGCACGCTTGTAATCCCAGTACTTTGGGAGGCGGAGACTGGAGGATCCGGGTTCGTGGCCAGCCTCAGCTCACACGCGCGCACACGCACGCTCTCTCTCTCTCTCTCCCTGTCTCTCTCCTTAGTGAGGCCCTCCGCAACTTCATGAGACCCGGTCTCAAAATAAAGTATAAAAAATAGGGCCGGGGGTGTAGCGCGGAGGTAGAACGCCCCTGCGTTCAATCCCCGGTACCACACACACAAAAAAAATAGATGCACTGAGAAAAATGTATAGGCCTTATATACATATATAATATCTCTTATATGTCCCTTAATATATAACTTACAGAGTTGCATTTCATCCCAATTTTTTAATGAAAATTTTTTTGTTCTATGGGTGTTATATTTTAAGTGTAGTAGTAAATAGTATTTAAATTATATTTATAATGTGTAAAGAGGCAGTTGATAGTTACAAAACTGCCCTTTGTGTGATTAATTATAATTTATTATTTGCCTATTTTTAACTTGAGAACTCTAAGAAAACTTTTTTTTCCAAATAAATGCAACTGATTTTTAAAAACTTTTTTCTTTTCTTTTTTGGTTTTTGGTGGGGATTGGACCCAGGAGTGTTTTACCTCTGACCTATACCCCCAGCCCTTAAAAAAAAAAAAAACTTTAAAAACTTTGAAACAAGCTCTTTCTAAATTACTGGTGCTGGTCTTGAACTAAAAATCCTCCTATCTTAGCCTCCCAAATACTGGGATTACAGGCTGTGCCACCTGTAATCAAAATATTTAAGTGAAAAATTTTTCTATTGCAAAATCTAGACCCAAATTAGTGAGTTACTTTATTCCTTTTAATAAATTGCTTCTTATATACATAAATTGAATAAAACACTACTCCAACCCTATACATAAATTGAATAAAACACTACTCCAACCCTCAAAACACCACCAGACCGCAATCTATCCACAGTCTTGCCGTGAGTAGGACATTAGCTTCACTTTGGTCAGTCTTTTTTTTTTTATCATTTTTCAACCTATTCTTTGTCTTCTCCCTATATGATACCTATCCAAAACATTGTATGTCAATGGTTGATTTTTTTCAAACATTTTGAAGTTTTATAGAGGCACTATCCCTAGAAAACTAAAAGTATAATAATTATTTTGAAAAGAATGCTTCATTGAGTCAAATCAATTGCTTTACTGCAATTGTGTGTGGGGGGGGCTGCTGGGGATTGAACCCAGGGGGATTCTAGCCCTGAGCTACACCCCAGATTTTTTTTATTTATAATTTTGAAACAGGGTCTCCCTAAATTGCTGAGGCTATCCTCAAATCTGTGGTCCTCCTGTCTTAGTCTCCCAAGTACTAGGATTACAAGTGTGTGCCACCATGCTCAGCTCCTTTACTACAATCTTTTTCACATTCGAGCATATTAATGACAAGGGATCATTAACAAGGTAGAAGTTAGAAGAAAGAAGTCTTACAGAAATGCTATATGTATATAAATATATATATATATATATATATATATATATATATATTAATGACAAGGGATCATTAACAAGGTGGAAGTTAGAAGAAAGAAGTCTTACAGAAATGCTCATATGTATATAAAATATATAATATTTTAATTATAAGAATATACATTATTTTAAAAATTTAAATTATTAGAATGTGAAAGCAAATATGGACATTACCAGGTACTTCAGTGAAAGGTAGGTTCTTGAACTATCCCTGCTCTATTGATCAATGGAAAGGCTAAGTGTATCTATATCTAAAGGACTTTGTGAATTCAGATGCAGTATTTGAAAGAATCAATCACAGTTTTCATTGTAGTAATGACTTAACATTGGCCTTCTTATGATCATCCAGGTGGGGTGGGGATGAGAAGAAATCTGAAGATGTGAAAGGCTACATCTAATTTGTATATCCCACTAAAAATTTGTAATCATCTTGGTAAGTGACCAGAGTGACACTGGCATGAATGGCCTCTTGGAAAATCCAGGATTCTAAGGCTCAGTTGACTCCAGGATAGTGTTCTCAACTGAGAGGATGTTGCTCACCAGGGGATACTGGGCAATGTCTACAGACAATTTGGGTTGTCACACTCAAGGCATGCTCCTAGTATCTCTGGTAAAGGTCAAGGGTGCTGCTAAAAAACATTAATTGCACAAGCCAATCCCCACAACAATAAATTATCAGATCCTAACTGTGAATTAGTATAGTTGCTGAGAAACCCTGCTGTAGGATAATGGAAACAAAATTGAAAGTGAAATTGAACAGAACAGGTGCACATTTGTTCCATTCTCTGTGGGGAGTGCTTTGAGTAAACAGAGAGCACACTCCAGGATAGAAAGTAGAAAGTTAGGTACCCAAGTTCATTAAGGTGGCCCCCATCTTGGCAGGAGATGTGGTGCTCATCTGCAGGTGATGTCATGTGAGTAACTCTGTGGTGATCCCTTTGGGAGCCTCTCATTCTCCATTGCTCAGTTGCAATTGTGGATGAACAATTGAAGCAACCTCAGCCTCACAACTTGAGAGTTTCATCAGAGGTAAAAATGTCTCTGATGACTTTGGAAAGTATCTTATAATCTGAGGGAGAAATGGTGACAGCTCGCTTCATCACTGTCCCCTTGGGAACAGAATCAAGCTTTGCCACAAGTGTTTATTTCATGAGAGGCTGGCATACCCTCTCACAGTGTCAGGTCCTACATCTAACCACCTTCTTTCAATTTTAACCCTATCCCTAGCCCATCCACTTTTTTTTTCTTTTTGGTGCCCTCTGGTTTTCCCATAGTAAGAAAATGTCTCTGTATCCCAGACTCTTAATGGTATATTTTACTCCTGTCTTAACTAAAACCTGCTTCACTCATGAGGGCACTGTCTTCACTGCTGATAATTCTTGCATACTCTACATACTTCAGTGTTGGACTGGAAGTCATCTTTTCCCCTCCTTCACTCACATTATGGCTTCCAGATGATATTCTATCTCCTTTATGTCAGACTGTGCCTTTGATACTCTTGTTCTCCATCTTTGCAGTCCTCTATCTCTCATCTCCATTGTCTGGCAGGTTCTAGTCACTTACTTTTATTCACCGATATCATCATGATCTTGACCTCAGCTTCTTCTTCTAGCTAAGTCCTGCCATCTTTCTCAGCGAGTTCAAATAACACATTACCATTTCAAGGACTAGCATGTCTGTGACCATTAGGAAAGGACAGAGAATTAGATTCACGTGGCTGGCCCACTTGATAGCTGGGATAGTGAGGTACTTTCCTACATAGAGGACACTGGTAGAAGGGTGTCAGAATAAGAGAGGCTAGCAAGAGAATATGGCACACTATTACTAGAGCTGAAAAATGTGAGTAGTACTTGAGAGGGACTGTGATAATCAGCTTCCTGTCACTATAACAAATACCTGAAATAATCAATTTATACAAAAAAGGTTTATTTTGGTTCACAGTTGTGGAGGTTTCAGTTAGCCCCATTGCTTTGGGCCTGTGGCAAGGCAGTACATCATGGTAGGATCATGCAGCAGAGCATAGCTGCTCACCTCAGCTGGGCAAGGTGTGCACACCTGTAATTCAGTACTTGGGAGACTGAAAAAGGAGGACTGCAGGTTCAAGTCCAGTCTCAGCAACTTAGCAAGACTCTTTAAAAGTAAAAAATAAAATAGGTCTGGGGGTGTAACTCAGAGGTAGAGTGCCCCTGGGTTCAATTCCCAGTACTACTAAAAAGCACCACCACCACCACCAACAACAACAACAACAAAACTACTGCATGGGCCACTGCATGGCCAGGAAGCCAAAAAGAAAGAAATAAAGGTACCATGTTCTCACCATCCCCTTCAAGGGTATGGTGAGACCTAAAGACCTAAAGACCTTCAATTAGGCCCCACCTTTTTAAAGATTACACTATCTCTCAATAGTGACTCTCTGCAGATACAGCCTTTAATAAATGGGCCCTTGGGGGACATGCTAGTTCCAAACTACAGCAGAAACATTCCACAACCTGTCCCTGAAAGGTATACTTTGAAGCAGACAAGAAGAATAAATGTGATATTGTTGAAAATATGTCTGCTGTGGGTTAAATGTATCCACTCCAAAATTCATGTTGAAACTTAATCCTCATTGAAATGGTATTAAGAGTTTCGCTTTCTGGACGTGACTAAGTCATAAGGGCTCTGTCCTCATGAATGGATTAATATCTTGTCAAAGAGATGAGGGGAGCTAGAATAGGCCCTTTTTTGCCCTTCATCCCTCCTGCCATGTTGAGAACACAGCAAGTAGGCCCTCACAAGGCACCAAATGCTGAAATTTTGAACTTGAGCTTTCCAGCTTCCAGACCTCTGAGAAATAAGTTTCTATTTTCTATAAATTACCCAATCTTGGTTATTTCATTACAGCAGCATAAGAAGACTGAGACAATGTTTTCCATTTGCATTGTGGTGATGCCAAAGGATATTTAGTTACATTTGCTTAACTTCTCAGCATCATTTAACACAATTTATAGAAAACCTACCATGGGTCAGGCATTATTCTATGTACTTCACAAAATTCACTCATTCATAATAAACTGTAATTTTATGCTAGCAATCCTTTAAAATCCTTGATTTCTATTATGCCATGATCGGGTTTACGTCCACTGCCTGGCAAGTCTGACTCTACCTCAATGTCAGCTCCGATTCTGTTTCATCCTGGAGTGTTTTTCAAGGTGTTATCCATGGCTTTCTTCTCATGTCATTTTTACTGCTGACCTGGGATGATTTCACCCTTTTTCTTAGCTTTAATTTTCACCTCACACCATTTCTACATTCTATACCAGTATATATAACTTAGTAGAGGAGGTCTCTATGTGGCGATCCTTCGGGCAATTCACACATTTCTTTGTGCGTTACTGAAAAATTGGCATGTGTGGCAGGTGCTTTGGAAAGGTCGTTTAAATATTGTTGATTTTAAAGTGAAAAAGCCAAGTAAAGTAAAATTGAGAATTTTCAAGCATAGAATTAGGCTGGGCGTTGGTGGCGCACGCTTGTAATCCCAGTAGCTGGGAGGCGGAGACCGGAGGATCTGGGTTCGCGGCCGGCCTCAGTTACTCAGTGAGGCCTCCGCAACTTAGTGAGACCTTGTTTCAAAATAAAAAATAAAAAATAGGGCTGGGGGTGTAGCTCAGAGGTAGAATGGCCCTGGGTTCCATCCCCAGTACTAAAAAAAAAAAAAAAAAAAGAATTGGAATGACCACTTTCCAAATTGATGTTTTCCAAGTAACATGGATATAATTGCCAAACCAGATTCATGTGAAATATCTGTCAAACACCATGCTAAAATCATAGCTCATTATATCATTATGGTATTGACCTGATAGACACATAAAAGGCTCTGTTCTGCTTCTTTTGGATGAACTCATTAAATCTTCTACTAGTGATTGCTATTGCTAATGTCATTTCTTTTCCTTAAATGCAAGATTTACAGTCTCTCATAGATTTTCATAAGTAGTATGAGAATTGGCTGTGACCATCCTGTCATTAGGGAGCAATGAACTGGCATTATAAAGACAAATTTGGGTCATTTTCAGAGATGGGTTGATGAGTAATGTACATAGAGTTTGGTGCAAACTTTCTTTTTTTGCAAGTGATAGGGACAACTAAATTGAATATATGATGATTAGACATTTTGAAATTGTTCATGTGTTTAAAATATATTTTTAAATTATTTTTTGGGTATCTAGAGAAGGGTCAGTTTTCTCAAGTATCTGAAAGCTATTTCTTCGATATATAGCTTTCCTGTGTCTACAAGTGTGAGGACAGGAGTTTAAGGAGATTCAGTTTACTAGGAACTGAACTCAGAAACTTCTCTTGATTTTCTAGACTAAAATATATGTCCACATTCTGTATTTACTTATTCTGTGCTTCCATAATGCCCTTTGCATATCTATAGCATTTGGCTTCTAAACTGAGTTATATACATACATATTTTCATATTTCTGCTTTGCTCATGAGACTGGGAATTTGGGAGGGAAAAGCTGTTGGCCAATTATCTTGTATCTCTAGTGACTATATGCCTGTCACATATTTGATGCTCAATAAATTTTAATTGAAAGAATAGATGAATGAATGAACATTGTTATGAAGTTTGAGACAATTTCCTTTTTCTGTTTGCTATACAGTAGAGTAAGATAGAAATTAGAGACTTAGAGAAAAAAGAAACAAATACAGAACATCTGATAGAGCTAAACAATTTGTTCAAGGTGATTAAAGGCATGATCATATAGCAGTATGATTATGTCTTTTTTACATGATTTCCTATGGATTTCATGAATGTAAATCTTACCTTCCAAAATATTAATTATTACAATATCTAACTAGTTCCTTTGTTCTGTATTATGCAGTTTACCCTCAACAATATGCACAGGGCAATCCTATTTAAATGAATGTCATATAGTATTACTCCTCTACTCAAAACCCTTCAATTGTTCCCTAGTAATTCACAGATCTGCCATACCTTGTCCCTCTTACTTCTTTGACCTCATCCACCTGACACTTCTCCTTTCCTCCTCACTTGCTCTGTTCCCCATGCGAATGCCAGGCGCAGTCCTGCCTCAGGGCATCTGTGCATGCAGTAGCTTTCTGTATGGAAGGGTCCTAGAAATCCCCTGCCTCCTCAGGTGCTTACTCAAACATAATCTTTTCAGTGAGGACATCCTGTGTACCCTGTGCATCATCACAGCCTCCAAGAGAACTGCCCCGTAAACATGCACGCTCCTTACTATTTGCCTCTTTACTTTCTCTTGCCATTTATCACTATCTAGCACTGTAATAGTTGGTCTGGTTTGTCAACTTGACTCACCCCAGATCATGTGACTTTGGTTGTGTAACAGTGGATTGAACCAGAAGTCCTGCCCTGGATGTGGGTAGCAGGGTTCTGATAGGTGCAGGACTTAGATAAAAGAAGGAGAAAGCTGCGTAGAAGGAGCCCATACTCTTCCTGAAGAGAACGCGTCTGCTCTCGTTTGAGATCATCAGTCTGCAATTTTGCCATTTCCTTGAGGAGCTTCTTGATCTTCTGCTCTCGTCTGGATCCTCGGCCTCCAGCCTTCGAACTGAAGCTTCGCCGTCGTTTCTCCGAGGAGCTTCCTTGTCTTCACATTTTGGACTGGACTGAATTGGTGGTTGCTTCAATCATGGGGCTCCGGCTCTTGGACCACCCGACCAGCTGCTGATTCCTCTGACTCTTCACGCGCAGTCGAAATTCTGGACTGCATTGTGAGCTAATCTAATAAATCCTTTTTTTTCCCCTTCATTCTGTGAATTCTGTTGATCTGGTGAACCCTGACTAATACAAGCACCCTACATATTATACTTACCTTCCTTACTGTTGTCTCATCATCAGCAAAGGGAGCTCAGGTTTTTGTTGTTGTTTGCTTTTTCTCTAATTTTTCAGTGCTATGAATTCCCAAACAGACAACAATGTCTGGAATTTGGTAAATGTAAATGTGCTAATTAATTTTATGTGTCAACATGATGGGACCATGGGATGCTCAAAGAGCTGGTTAAATGTCACTTTGGGGTGTATCTGTATGGGTGTTTCCAGAACAGATTAGCATTTGAATTGGTGGTATGAGTAAGGCAGATGGCCTCTCCAATGTGGGTGAACATCATCCAATTTATTGAGGTCCAGACTAGAACAAAAATTTGGAAGAGGTTGAATTTGCTCTCTGCCTGACTGCTGAGGGGGGATATCAATCTCTCCTACCCTTGGTACTCTTGGACAGCAGGCCTTCAGACCTGGACTGAAATTTACAGCATCAGATGCCAGCTTTCCTAGTGTTTTTGGCTTTCAGAAGGCAAACTAAGGGACTTGTTAGACTCCATAATCAAATAAGCCAATACCTTCGAGTGTGTGTGTGTGTTTGTATGTGTTTATGTATGTGTGTGTGTATGTATGTGTGTAAATGTGTGTGTGCATGCATATATACACATACATATATGTATGTATGTATGTATTTTGTGTTGGGTCTGTTTCTCTAGAGAATCCTAATATATTAGACATTCAAACATTATTGAATTAATGAAAAGTAAAATAATTTGTAGCAGATAGATTTTATTTTAGCCTACAGTGCTTTCAAATAATATTTTTATTTCTTTATTAAAATTTAACTTCAAAGAAGAAAAATGATATCCATGTTTATCATATAGAGAAAATTCCTTATGTATATGAATCTTAAATACCAAAACTGAATTTCCAAAGTACTTTGTCTTTCACAAGGCCAACATGAATAAAATATTAAATGTTGAGTGAGGAATATAATATACTTTACACCCCCTGCTACTTAACTGGTTTTTCAAAAGAAATACTTGTTTTTTGTTAGTGTTAATCTTACAGAGTCTCTGTCTAGTAGATTTGAACACTTCTTTTATAAAAGACATTTCCACTCTACCCCCTCAGAAGATCAAAATTGTTAATAGTGAAATATATACTTTTGGAACTACTTCATAGAATATAATATACCCCAAAGAACTTTTGAAAAAGAGCACTTCAGTTGTCAAATATTCTTTTGGAAAAAAATGACAAACAACATATCATGCTAAATACTAAAATGTAAGTCAATGTCAAGGCAATGACAAATAGCTTTGCAAATTTCATCTGTTTCCCAAGACAGTAACTGGTTTTTCCCGTTTATCATAGACTTCACGTGTGCTCTGAGAATCAGCTGCGACCACCACATCATTAGATAAAGGGACATAAACTGGCAGCCAGCAAACACATTTGGATGACTTCCAAAGACTCAGGAAAGAAAGACTTAACTCATACACCGGCCCAGTCACCCCTCTGGCCAGAGAGGAAAGAGGAAAAGATTGTAACTGAGTCAAGCATGATTACACTTCCTAAACTATTCCAAAGATTTTGTTTTGTTTTAAATAGAAGTAGATAAGGGAAAACATATAGGTAGCAAGTGTTGGAGTCAGGCTAGCTAGCTCTGTTTGCAGTACTTCATGCCTTTTTAGTGTTTGTGTGTGAGTTTTTTTTAACCTTCTCAATAATGAAATCAAGATGTGCATTCCATCGGAATACATAGTCTTACCCTGTGACCTCAACCTGGTCAACAACCAAACCCTCTACCCTTAGCCAAATAAATGCAAACCCTTTCAGCACAAATATGCCTTTGAGCCAGGAAGACCTTTAACAATGCTGCGCAGAGTTATTTGATGCCTGCACAGCTGAATATTAGTCATCAGTGCAATAGATTAACCCCTGTCCTGCTCTCTCAGATAATGGCAATGTTGAAGTAATTTGTTCCACCATTTTGATAAAGTCCTTGGTTTAGCTCTCCCCTCCCCCCCAGATTGTCAGAATATTGCTTGGAGCACATGTACAGTTGATATTGGTTCTATTTTTCAGTCCTACAGATGACACAAATCAGAAAATGAAACAATGTGTGTAGTGGTGTACTTAACTGCACTGAACTCTTTTTTAGTGTGGTATATGACAGTGATTTTTATATTTTCTCATTAAATGTAAAAGATATCTCATGGGGAAAATTTCACTGCTCTTTTTAAATGTTACTGGTTATTATTGAAGCTATCATTTATTTCCTTTTCATCTATTTGCTTCTTTTTTATTTCCTTTTCTTTTTTGAGAACCTAAAGCTAATACACTTAAAAATCTATCTGAATTTCAGAAGTTCTATAGAAATTGAAATTTGATGAGCCACAAGAAAATCAGATATAAATACAGGGAAAAAACTTCAAAAAGTAAAATCACTTTCAGCTAAGAAGGTGTCATTTTTTGAGTACTTGAAAAGGTGTTTCTTTATCCTATTTTCAACACATCGGTTATGAACAACCATCTCCACATATCACCCTCTCCCTCCTCTATCCTGCCACAGCGCAGATTGTGACAGGCAATAGGTGACATTTTGAATAAAACAAAACCCACAGCTGTGCTAAGGTGCCTGGAAAATATTCTCTCAAAGACCGTATAAGAGAAAAAAAATCACATATGTGAAAAGGGTCTCTAAAAAAATAAAATATATCTTTCCTACAGTTGTATGTGTGTGCGCGCGTACACGTGTGTGTGTGTTTGTATGTGTGTGTGTGTATGAGAGAGAGAGAGAGAGAGAGAGAGAGAGAGAGAGAGAGAGAGAAAGAGGCAGGCCAGGTAGTTGGTTCTTTCAGAAAACAAACTACTTCTTACTTTAATGAATTCCCAGATGTTTTAAGCTGGAATCGATTGACTTCTGGGCTCCTATTATTAATTGGTAGAAAATGAGGGGACTATTTTTGGAGAAATGATATGTTGAAAAGACTAGTTCGTTCTTCATTTAAGGAGCAGCCTCATAACATGTATGGAAGGAGCACCAGCTTCTGCTGCCACCACATCTCACCTTCATCGTCATTGCCTGCCACCAATTGTTGCATCGGATATTTACCTTTACTATGACGACTAATAGCAACTATCAACACTTTATTTCATATCGAGAAGTTAATCTTTGTCAAGTGCTCTAATTTTTCAGTGAGAATATATGAATCTACATTCTTTTTCCATGTCTCCTATTTGCACTGATTTGCTTTTCTGTCAGTGGCATCTAGCCCTGCTAATACAAATTCTGGCAAACAAGGGCAGTGTAACACTATCCAGATGGCTTTCTAAGCAGGTAATTTTGGGTATGTAAATAGGAGGTCATTCATCTATAACAGATGGGTGACTTTCGCATTCTGTTTGTGAGGGAGAGTCCAGCTTATTTCAAGTTCTTGCTCCAGGAATTCAGAGTACTTTTAGAGCACAGAGGAGATATTAATACCTTGGAATACAGGTTTGGTTTGACAATCCTGTCCATAGCAATGATGTTGGATAATCTGAGTGATTTGTCTCTAGGATTCATTTAAGAACACAATATATTGGTTTTATGTCAATATTTTTCTTCTTTGAAATTATTATTTTGTAATCTAGTTCCTTCTGAATTTAATCCTTAGTATTCATAAAAGCTACTAGATAGTGATGTCCATTGTCCATTTCCTGGCACTCTGTGAAATCTATAAATCATTTCTGACACTTCTTTGCCCACAAATTAATGCCTGTTTTCTTCGTGTGAATTTAGATCAATAGAAATATAGAGAAAGCAACTCTCCAATCTAAATACTTTGTGCATGTGATGCACAATTAACCTGTAAATTACACTTAGCTCTGAGAAGAAAGACAAGATATTTGCCAATTCTCCCCATCAGTAATAAAACCAGTCCTTTTCATGTCTCACTACAAATGAACCAGACAGTATAACATCATGAATATCTTAAAACATTTTTATTTCAGGTTTGTAATGGGCAAGGACAATTTATCTTTTTTTAATTTGGGGTAGTACAGTGACAATATTAGGTATCTTCTTTATTGATGTTTTAAATATTTTTAGTAATAACTGTATGAAATAAGAAAAATATACTCAGTTAAGTCTCAGTAAGTTTTCACCACTGCATTTTCTATTTTAGTTATTAAAGTTCAAAATGAAAATAAGCATAAATAATACTACAAAAGATAATTGGGCCTTATTACAATATTTATTTATCATTTTCTTGTTTTCTTTTTCTTACCTTTATTTCCCTTTCTTTCTATCTTTCTATCTTTATTTCTTTCATTTTTGTGTCAAGGATTGAACCCAGGGTCTTGCACATGCTAGGTAAGAGTTCTGCAGCTGACCTAAATCCCCAATCCATTTTCTTGTTTTATAAAAGGTAGGCTGGCGAGGATTTCTTGAATATGACACCGAAAGCACAGGCAACAACAATAACAAATTGGATATCATCAAATTGAAAACATTTGTATATCAAAGGATACGATCAAGATACTAAAAAAAGAAATCACAGAATGGAAGAAAATATTTGCAAATAATATCTGATAAGAGATTATTATCTAGACTATACAAAGAACCCCTACAACTCAACAACAAAAACAAACAACCTAGTTAAAAATGGGTAAAGGACTTGAGTAGACATTTATCCAGAGAAGATATACAAATGTGTAATACACACATAAAAAGATGTTTAGCATAATTAATTAGGGAAACACAAATCAAAACTCTATGCCATTTGCCATTGTTTGGATCTGAAATGTCCCCCGATGTGTTAATAGGTTGGTCCCTGACTGTGGCTTTATTGAGAGATTGTAGAAACTTTCAGAGGCAGGGCCAAGGTGGTGGAAGTTAGATCACAGTGGGTATGCCCTTGAAGGCAATATTGGGTCCCTGCACCTTATCTCTCTTTTCTTCCTGGCCAGTATGATGTGAGGAGCCTCCTCTGCCATGCATGCCAGTCATGATGTCCTGTGCTGTCCCAGGTCCAAGGCAACAGGGCCAAGTTATCATGGACTGAAACCATTAGCCAAAACAAACCTTTCCTCCTTACAAGCTGATGTCCTCAGTCATTTTTTCTGTGATAGAAAGCCAACTAACACATTGTTTCTTACTAATTATAGTGACTGTAAGTAAAAACAAAACCAAGAAAGTTAACGACCATTGATGAGGATGTGAAAAAACTGGAATCCCTTTGCCTTCCTGCTAGAGATACAAAATTGTGTGCCATGTAGAAAACAGTATGGTAGGTTCTCAAAAAATAAAAATAAAAAACATAGAGTTCTCATATGATCCAGTAATTATACTTCTGGGTATATATTTAAAAAAATTGAGAGTAGGGGTTCAACAGTTGAATGTTCATAGTGGCCTTAGTCACAATAGCCAAAAAGTGAAAACAACCTAAATATAGCCTAAATACCCATCAACAGTTCAAAACGGTTAAAACAGTTTATCGATCTATCTTTCTACTACCTATCTATATAAATATGTGTGTGAATGTATGTATATGTCTATACATATACATACACACGAATATTATTCAGGCTTAAAAAATGAATTTAGCCAGGCATGGTGGCACATGCCTGTAATCCCAGTTCTTGGGAGGCTGAGACAAGTGAATCAGAGATTAGAGGCCAGCCTCAGAAACTTAGCAAGACTCTCAGCAATTTAGGAGACCCTGTTTCAAAATAAAAATTAAAATAGGGTGCAGCTTGGTGGTAAAATGCCCCTGGGTTCAATTCCCAGTATACCCCTCTGTCCACATACAATTTTAAAAGAAATAAAGGAATGGATTTTTAGAACATGCTATAACATATATTAACCATGAAAATGTTATGCTGAGTAGAATGAGCCAGTAACAAAAGACCAAATATTGTTTAATTCCACTCATATTAGTTGCCTACAATAGCCAAATTCATAGAAAGTAGAAGAGAGGTAACCAAGGGCTGGAGCATGGAAGAAGGAGAATTACTAAATGTTTAGTTGGTACAGAGATTCTGTTTGGGATGATTATGTTCTGAAAGTGAACAATGGTAATGGTTACACCAAGTTGTAAATGGACTTCATGTTATCAAATTGTACATTTAAAAATGTTTAAATGGAAACTGGGCGTGGTGGCACACTCCTATAATCCCAGTACTCCAGAGGCTGAGACAGGAGGATCACAGGTTCCAAGCCAACCTCAGCAATTTAGTGAGACTCTCTGCAATTTAGTGAAACCCAGTATCCAAATGAAAAATAAAAATAGGGATGGGAGTGTAGCCTGGAGGTAGAAGGCCCCTGGGTTCCACCCCCAGTGCCACAAAAATGTTTAAATGATAAATTTTATTTATTTATTTATTTATTTATTTATTTATTTATTTTTGCGGTACTGGGGATTGAACCCAGGGGCGTTCTACCTCCGCGCTACACCCCAGGCCCTATTTTTTATACTTTATTTTGAAACCGGGTCTCACGAAGTTGCGGAGGGCCTCACTAAGTAGAGAGAGAGAGAGAGAGAGAGAGAGAGAGAGAGAGAGAGAGACAGGGAGAGAGAGAGAGAGAGAGAGAGCTGAGGCTGGCCTTGAACCCGGATCCTCTGGTCTCCGCCTCCCAAAGTACTGGGATTACAAGCGTGCGCCACCATGCCAGCCTTTAAATGATAAATTTTATGGTATGTATATTTTAATATAATTTTAATGGAAGAATTTTGAAAAGAGTAGGCTGAACAGTACTTTCAGCTACCTGCATATGACATATCTTTTAAGAAGTGGAATGGATTGGAATATCTCAGTTCAAGGCATTAACTCTTTGGCAAAAGCCTATAGTTTCTGCATTTTCTTGGTTTTTAGTTCCTTTTGGGATTTGACCCTGGACTACTGCACAGATTCTGGTTTTGCATTTCTGCAGCTCCTATTATACTAGGAACAATGTCTTGGTTTTGGCTTTTATCCTAAATGTCAGTCCTATTCTATAAGCTTGCTGATTCCATGACATGCTCCCTAGTTTTTCACAATATACAGCCTGATGTTGAAAAATCCAAATGTTACCACCACATGTCATGACCTAGATAGCAAAATGTTTGGTTTCATAGAATTTATGTTCATATAAATGTAGGTTAGAGGAGGAAATTGAGTATAAGAAGACGGTTATTGGTATAAAGCTTACCTGTTCTTCATTCCATCGATTCATGAGATCTATATTAAAATTAGTAATTAACTTAAGAAGCCCCTTGAGATTTTAATGAATGAAACTTCAGTGCAAGGATAGCATGTAGGCCATTTCACACTGTGCCTTTTCTCTGTAGCAATCTGTTTATATTTTTATTTATTACATAAGACTCAAGGTCAGAGACTGTCTTATTCATCTTTATATCTCCAATGTTTAGCATAGTTATTAATAAATCTTGGTTGATCTGTACTACTTAATATTATAATAATATTTAATATTTCCGTGGTTTTATGCATTTTCCCATGTATTATTTACTCTAAACCTTAGAATAACTCTGAAAATTAGTTACCACCATTGTTATTATAACTATTAACTTATCCATGAGTAAACTGCCCCTTGGAGTCTTGATATCTTTAAGGTAAAACATCATCTGAATGATACAACCAAACCTCACTTGAGGTCTCTTAATTCAGGAATCCAGTGCACATTCATTGACATCACACTTGCCTCCCTGTGAGTGGAGAATGCTTCATCCATACACCTCCTGTGTGTTGGCCAAGAGAATCTCCATTTTGCTGGACTTCAGTGATTAACACCTAGAAGTTATCATTATATAGAAGACAACAGATATCGAATAAAATTTTGATTTTTATCTTCTCATAAGTTGCACAAGAGAATTTGAGCCTGTTAAGGACTCCATCACTGGCAAAGACATTAAAGAGTTAAATAAAGATCACTTGACAGTATTTTGAGATGGGGCCTTGCTCAGTTGCCCAGGCTGGCCTGGAACTTGTGATCCTCCTGCCTCAGCCTCCAAGGTACTGGGATTAAAGGCCTGCACCTCCACACCTGGCTTGAATATCAATTTACACAATACAACAAACTTTTTTTTTTTTCGGTTCCGGGGATTGAACGCAGGGGCATTCTACCTCCGCGCTACGCCCCTGGCCCTATTTTTTATACTTTATTTTGAAACTGGGTCTCACAAAGTTGCGGAGGGCCTCACTAAGGAGAGAGAGAGAGAGAAACAGGGAGAGAGAGAGCGAGAGAGCTGAAGCTGGCCGTGAACCCGGATCCTCCGGTCTCCGCCTCCCAAAGTACTGGGATTACAAGCGTGTGCCACCACGCATGGCTACACAATACAACAAACTTCTTAAACTCCCATCCTACCATGAGAATTCCATTGTTTTTTGAATTATACAATATATTTTGAACTAAACTCCATAACTTATAATTAAGCTTTCAGTACCAGGTTATTCATTTTAATGTGCTTGATATATAATAAGAAGAAAAAATGAAATTAATTTAGAAACATTGTTAGCTAAAAATAGTCTCACCAAGATTTAGTAATTCTCAAACTAAAGTTTAGTGCAGGTAAAAATTTATTCAGGCAAATATTTACATATACCAATATGACATCTAAAAACATTTTCACTTTCTGTTTTATTGTTAATGGCAGATTGGATTACACAAAGGTTAAGAACAAGAGATATAATTTTTAAATCAGGGTTTCAAATTCTTTGAGTAAATACATTAATCCTATTAAGTTACTACAAAACTGTTCAGGATGATCTATAAACTGATATATGTTGTCATTCTCCAGGAAGAAATAATTGTATGGGATTCCCCTAACTTTTTACCAAAAATCTAGAGATAAAGTTTGAAAACACTTATTTTAGAAAATTCTATTCTAAGTTATCAGTCTGGAGTAAGAAGTATTGACAGTAAACCAAGTTTACTCTCCAAGTTTAAATGAAGCATGATTAGAAGCTAAGTATTTCAATTTGGACTGTATGAACTTAATAATACCATGAAGTTATGATATTTGTTATTTATAGTTTAAAGATGCTGATAAGTTCTTAGAGAATGTCAACTATATCTTAACTATCTTTATTCTAGTTGCATACAGTCAAACCACAGTCTGGTAGAAGTATGACAGCTTCAAAAATAATAGATAATGTAACCAGAAAACTTCATTAAGGAACAAATTGATAGCAAAATGTAGTTTCCTGATCAAAGATTACATCCCAAGTTCAAAATAATATGAAAGCTACTTACTTAATTTTTTCCCCTTGACTTAATTTGATTTCTTCAAAGAGTTATCTATGCCACTTCCTACAACAAATCTTACAAAAATGTTAAATTCAATAGAATAGAAATGTAAATAACTTTTCAATATTTTGCACATTTTCTCAATATAATTTTTTGCTCTTGTAGTATATGTATTTTTAAAAGATAGTCTTGTTAAACTGATTTAAATATTTGACTGACATAAATAATATTTCTGGGAAATGTCATAAAAACTAAAATGTTATGTCTGTTGAATAAAAGAATCAGGAATGGAAAATTGATTGGCTATTAGTTCTCATATATATGAATATAAAAATACCATATATATATCTTAGTTCAGCCCTAAATATTTCATGTACTTTTTTGGAAATAGAGGACAAATAGGAAACTATTTAACTATTATGACTATCAAAATGCTTATACTAAAATAATTTTGTTGACCAATTTTTTTATTATATATATGAATAGGCTGCAACAAAAGCAAAGCAAAGAAAAGAAAAGAAAAAGGAACGAATAAAATAAAAAATCCAAAAAATTCCCTTAGGGAATTTTATACTTTAAAGTCATTAAATACATTTTTAAAGGTGAGGGTGAGGTTCCTAAATATATGGCTGAAGGTTTAATAGTTCTCTAAATATAAGAAAGAATAATGGCCGGGCGTGGTGGTGCACACTTGTAATCCCAGTACTTTGGGAGGCGGAGACCGGAGGATCCGGGTTTGCGGCCTGCCTCAGCTCTCTCTCTCTCTCTTTCTCTCTTTCTCTCTCTCTCTCTACCTAGTGAGGCCCTCCGCAACTTCGTGAGACCCGGTTGCAAAATAAAGTAT
>PVJS01009158.1:0-51079 GCA_004027185.1 Glis glis
TGCTTTGGCTATTCTGGGTCTTTTGTTTCTCCATATGAAATTAATGACTGATTTTTCTAGCTCTGTGAAAAATGATGTTGGTATTTTGATAGGGATTGCATTGACTCTGTAGATCATTTTTGGCAGGATGGCCATTTTGATAATATTTATTCTGCCTATCCAAGAGCAGGGAAGATCTTTCCATCTTCTAAGATCTTCTACAATTTCTTTCTTCAGTGTTCTATAATTTTCATTGTAGAGGTCTTTTACCTCTTTGGTTAAGTTTATTCCTAGGTATTTGATTGGTTTTGAAGTTATTGTGAATGGGGTTGTTTTCTGGATTTCTTTCTCAGTGGATCCATGGTTGGCATATATGAAAGCTACTGACTTTTTTAGGTTGATCTTGTATCCTGCTACTTTGCTGAATTTGTTAATTAGCTCTAGTAGACTTTTGGTTGAGTTCTTTGGGTCTTCTAGGATCATATCATTTGCAAATAAAGATAATTTTAGTTCTTCTTTTCCTATTTGAATTCTTTGATATCCTTTTCTTGTCTTATTGCTCTGGCAAGAGTTTCAAGGACAATGTTGAAAAGGAGTGGTAATAGTGGGCATCCTTGTCTTGTTCACTTTATACATTTGCAGTTTGGCTGGAAAGGCATATGTAAAGTTTGGGCTTAGAGAGATGATGTCATGGAAGTGAAATGAGTGGTAATTCCACTAGAGGCATGACACATAACAGATTCAATACTTTGGTTCCGGCTGGAGCCATTTGTTGCAATGCAACCAACCCTAACTATGGGCCTTTGGGAAATTCTCATCCTTCCTTCCAGCAGTCCGTCCAGAGAGTCCACTTCCAGCTGCAAGGTGTCACCAGGTTTCTTCGCAGAGTTGGGGTGGGGTATCCAGGCATAGGTTGGATACCCTGTGTTGTCCTGGGCCCAGGAACGAGGAATTGCCTGACAGCTACCAGCAGAGCTGGTCGAGTCAGCGTTCAGCCTCATCCTGTTAGGACACACAGAGGGCCCGGTCACAATTGGGGTCCCCGGGCTCATACACGATGGGGGTGCAGAGTCCTGTTCACATGGTGGTGGGAGGCCAGGTAGACCGACGGGGGGTTCCCCTTCAGTTGGAGAGTGCCTCGTTGTTTATGCTTCAGCTGGAGTTCTTATACTCTTCTTGAGCCTGGGTTTTTCTGCAACCTTCTTCTGTGACCCTCTGATTAGGTGTGCTCAGCCCAGTTACACCCCCTTCCTGAATATCTTGTCATGATGTCTTCTTGCTGTCAGTTGAGTGAGATATCCCTTAGGCCCCCTCTAACTATCTAAGTCACACATTTCCAAGTCACATCAAACCAGGGTAATACGCATAGCCAGTTTATATGTAGACGTAGTCATTCTTATGTATATTTCATACAATAAGCAATAATAGCAATCAATATTCAATCAATATTCTTAACAGGAAGGAAGTACGATGGCTGAAAGGAAGGAGGAAGTGGTGGCCATGATGATGATGGCAGATGGAGTTGGGGCCAGGGGCGGCCCAGATGGACTTGGGGCCAGTGGCTGCCTGGATGAAGCGGGCCCAGGGGATGTGATTAAAAAGTCCCCAGCAGCAATGCTTAAGGAGAGTGTGACTACCTTTTCTGTTGGTGGCCCATCTCAGAGCTCATCTTATGCTGGCTTTGCTAGAAAAAGGGGTCCATGGAAGTTTCCCCCCAGATTTCAAAGGAAGGCCTGGGAAGCCAGGCAACATGTGGCAAGGTCAGAATCTCTGCAAGCAGGCCCAAATGAGGCACTGTGTGAAGCTGTGAGGGTGAAGCCAAGGTTGCAAGAAATACCCCTGAGATTTAGAAATACTGATGGACTGAAATGAAAGGCGGCTAGCTTCTGGCCATGGGGCCAGGCTTGAAGAGCAAGCACGCTGCCCATTGTAATCAGCCAGGCCACAAGGGCACAGCTGCCAAAGCCCCTTGGAGATCACTTCTCACCGCCATGTGCCCTGAATGCCAGAAGTGGAGATATGTGATTAAATCCTTGCCCTGCCAGATTTCACTACAGTTTGGGTCCCATTCCTTCTTTCTATCGCCCTATTCCTCTCTTTGGGAATGCAACTGTTTACTTTTTGCCATTATAAATTGGATTTATGTAACTTGCTTTTTTATTTTGATCCTCATTTTCTTTTACAGGGGCTCACAAGAGTTCACATTGAGTCTCAGAGGAGACTTTGAACTTGGGGACTTTTTAGTGATGCTGGAATTGTTAAGACTGTAGGATCTCTTGGAGAGGACTAATTCATTTTGCATTCTGGGCTGGGCATGAGCTCTTTAGGGGCCAGAATGTTATAGTTAGATATAAAATGTCCCCTAAAGAGCTCATTCATGTTTGGAGTTGATGTAATTATCTCAGGAGGATTGTAATCCCATCAGTGGCCTGAGCCAGTAGGGCGTGGCTGGAAGGGATGGGAACCTGGGAGTGCAGTCTTGGGTATTATATATTATTCCTCCTCCCTATGCTTTCTATTTTGCTTCTAGCCTCCATTTTGTGAGGAGCACAGCTGGTGGGGTCTCCCTCTCTTTGCCTCCTGCCCCCATGCCCTGAGATCTGAGGTCCCCAGCCTCACTTGGACTGAACCAAAACAGTAAGAAAATAAATCTTTTCTCCTCTAAGTTATGTGGTCAGTCTTTTAGATTACAGCTGTGGAGAATGGTGACTGGAACAATTAGAAAACTAAATTTCAGACCAGTAAGATTGAATTGACATATATGTTTTTAATCCACAAATGCAGTACTCATACTCCAATGCATTTGAATGTAAACTTTAAAACTTGACTTTTGGTGGATTTTCATTTTTCCTTGTGATAGGGAAATCTTGCTCACATTTTTATGTTTATTTTTAGGGGTGGAGTTCTCTCTCAATTGCTTACTAGTACCACCATCATTTTTATTACAGATGACAACACCGAGTTCCAAAATAACTTGCTCAAGTTTTTCAACCAAAAGAATGAGCAAAGGACTTGAACTTAGATCACTGTAGTGGTTTGGATTTAGATTGTCCCCCTATTCCTCACAGACACAAGGCAGCAATTTTGGAAGTGGTGCTTGGTTGCTAAAGAGGGGTCCCTGGGTGTGTGACCTTGGGAGTTATATAAGGTCCCACCTCCCCTTGTTCTTGCTCTATGCTTCCAGCCTCTGTGAGGAGCAGAACCCTTATGCTTTTCCTCTCTCCACTTCCTGCTGCCATGCTCTGAGCTCCACAGACCAGGCCTCACATGGACTGAACTCTGAATCTCCAAAAACTGTCAGCAAATAAATCTACCTTCCTCTAAGTTGTGTGGTCTGGATTTTTTGATCATGGCAGTAAGAATGTTGACTAGGACAGTCCGCTATGTTTAAAGCAAGTATTTGTTACAGAGGTATCCTCCCTCTTCTAACTGCTGGTCCCCCATATGTGTACAAAATGCACCAACTGACTAAGTAAAAATTCTCTTTGGAGTAATTATTTCTTTTAGGAGTAGCAGTGGCTAAGCCTATGCAATGAAATCTAAAGAGTCTCACTCGCTTGCATGCTGGGAGTTCACTATAAGCACATTGTGTCTATACTACCAATGCATGTAGGCGTGGCCAGAAATAAGCCTATTGAATACTCATTTGACCTCCAGGATACACTTTAATCACCATAATTTATTCCTGTAGCCCTCTCAATTATCAAGGGACATCAAGAGATTTGGGAATATTATCCTTTTACCTCCCATTATAGTACTTCAAAGCCCCTTGCTATTGTTGCAGTCTAAATTACTCAGGAGTGAAAAATTGCAGCTATGTAAGAAGAGATTGTTTGGGAGGTCAAAGTCTCACTTTCTCAGTTAAAAAAAAATAGGTATTGTCAAATAAAACTAAACTTAAATTTACCTTGAAAAACTTTTCAGGCAATCAGGTAGTCTATTATAACAAGGAAATGATTTATGTAATTTTCTTTTTTTTCAATAAAGATGAATGAAAATTGTATGCACATATTTTAAATGTGTTTATTTGTGTCAATGTAGTAACATTAATGCAACCTAAAACTTATACTCACAGCATTTATTCAGACTAAATTGAATGTGAAATCAAGAAAAACTCTAATCTGGATATAAGTGAGACCAACGTATATTATGAAGTTACTTAACTCCATTAGGAAAATCTCATAACAATTACATCCCATACCCTAAAAAGTTAATAAGTTTGGTTCCTTACTAATAAAATTGCTTCCACATGTAACATAGTGCCTAAGAGTAGGTGTAAACTATATAAATAGATAAAGAAAAGGGTGATGAAAAATTATCAAAATTATTTAATAAGGCATAAAAAAGAAGAAACTGTCATCAAAAGTGAGAAACTTTCTCCCCTATTTGTTTTTTAGTTCTGAGGATCTGAGTCACTTGGAAAAGGGTTAAGACTGACTTCAAAAATAAAATGTATGAAAAATTTTGGTTTTAAAAGCAGTAGAACTGGCTGTTTCTTTAGTCCCACATGTTGATTTAAAGTAATAGAATTTTAACGTGTTTTCAATTCTCAGTTGAATATTTTTAAAATACTTGATTCAATAATAATTTTGTTCTAAGTTAAAACAGCCACAGTCCCTTAGAGTTCAAGGTAATAGAATTTGCCTATTTGCCTCTTAGTATCTGTAGTACCATTTTTTCTTACAGAAGGGACAGATCAACCACCTTATTTCAAATTCCCATGTTGTTATAGAAGTGATTCCCGCATAGTGCACATAATTCCACAGGATATTGGGTATGTGGAATCTCTTCTGCCTTGATAATCTTGGGGAGTTTCCTGTTGATTTTTGAAAGATCATGTTAAAACTGAGGCTCCAACATTTTGGGTTATTATTCTAAAGGAAATTTCTTTTCTCTTTGCATTTACTACTGATTATGACTCTTCGTAAAAGTTTTGTTTGGAGGTGGCTTTGCTTTCTGCTTTTGAGCCCTCTCCAGCTATAGGTGTATAAAAGTTAAAATATGTCATTTCTAATCAAATGTACTTTAAAAATATATATATATATATATATGTATATACACATATATGTATATTTACAAATAGGACCTCATATTTTCACAGCAGTTCTGGAGTATGTATTTTTTTCATTGTAGAGATGAGGATACAGTGCTGATAACTGCTCAATAAATTATTTAATAAAGGAAGCTCACATAAAAGCAATTGTCATTTCCATGCTCCAACTTGGGAACTTGACCAACCCATTGCTTATGGGCATTATTATGTTAGAAGAAAAGGAAGAAATTCAGGTACAGAAAACGTGTTTTAATAGCCTAATGCGATGGTGCTTGGTGAGTCTTGGTTCTAAAGGTACCAAGCGAGGGAGCCAAAGTCCTCAAAGTGCTGCATGCTTTGACAAGGAAAATCTATTTTGTCTTCCGATCTACATTTATGACCTAAGTCAGGTAAACACACCTGGTTTACTTCTTCAACATTTTTTTATGCAGACAGTCTGTTATGCACTATGGCTTCACATGTGCAATAACTTGTACAAGGGTTTATTCCCAAGTATGCCTTAAGCAGAACAAATGTGTTTGTTTCTATATAGTTCCTTGCCTTTATAAATATGTAATATAAATTTAAGCCAACTTCTATTTTGTATATTTGTGAACTACAAAGTAAATGAACTTTTGTAGAGTTTGTATTTTGCATACTCAAGGTGAGAATTAGGTTTTAAATAAACCTATAATATTTTATCTGAAAAAGAAAAGAGATAGGGTTTTACAGATTGAAGACATAATAAGAAGAAAATATTTGGCTGATTATGGTTATAGAGTGGGCTTATTTGGACTATCCATATGAAAATTCACAAATTGTGGTAATTGGCTGCCACTGATTGAGTATATGTTATTTTTCTCTAAAACAAGTATTTATTACTTTGAGAGGCAGAGACCGGAGGATCCAGGTTCGCAGCCAGCCCCAGCGCTCTCTCTCTCTCTCTCTCTCCCTGTCTCTCTCTCTCTCTCTACCTAGTGAGGCCCTCTGCAACTTCGTGAGACCTGGTTTCAAAATAAAGCATAAAAAAATAGGGCCAGGGGTGTAGCGCGGAGGTAGAATGCCCCTGGGTTCAATCCCCGGTACCGCAAAAAAACAAAACAAAACAAAACAAAACAAAAAACAAGTATTTATAAGAAATGGCCAAGTTTTGCTAATGTTTGCAGTTTAAGCAAGGTTAAAACCCATTTTGTCCCATCATCCCAGAGATATCATATTTGACCAATGTCTTATTTATAGGACAGCTTATATATGTAAAAGACACTATATTTTCTTGCTGTCCTAGGACAATCTGATTTTTATTCTTAATGAGAGTAAAGGATATACAAATTCTAGATTGTGATTTCTAACCTATTTTAATGCACCTGTGTCAATTTTATTGAAATATTCACAGAATGGAAAACGTGGCACTTAATGGGTTGAGGTTATTTTAAAAGCCTAACTGGCTTGGTCTACTCGGGGGGTTTCAGGTTTGGTCTCCATTGTAATTTGCTTCAGCAGTTGCTATTTAAACCATGCTAATGGATGTGCAATTATGCCAGGGTTTAGAAGACAAACTGAACATGTTTGGTTCCGTTCACAATTCAAAAACTTATAGTTAAAAGGAAAAGGATGGTGAAAACCACTAATAGAAGGAATCATACAACTATTTAATTTCTGTTTCCCTGATATGAGTCATACTAAATTTATTATTAACAACATAGGATCAACTAAATTAACACTAATTAGTAATGTGCCAACTCTATTTAGCCAAGAAATTTAAATTTATTTATTGTCATAGGTGAATAGTCCTGTATTATTTTATTTTTTTTGTGATCTCTGTGGCAGGTTTTAACCACATTCTAATTAATTTACTAATGAGATTTGAACATTAATTGGCATTTTACAAAGTCTTTAGAACTGTAAAAAAAGGATTCTGTGCAAATCTTGTTAGAAACAGTTGACTTATCTGTCATCCTATCAATCAACATTTCTTAATATAAAGAACTTCCAAATCTGTTAGGAATAATAATCTGGGCCTACTGTGTATGTCTAAGATATTAAATTCCACCAGATAAAAATCCATAAATGTGCCTTTAGTTTTCCTTCCCAATTGTCTCATTGAAAATTAGAAATAATTGCCAGACTCTGTTTCTCTTCCTATCTTTTTCTCTCTTTCTTCTTAACCATTTAATGTAAATAATCAAATTAGTACCTTTATATCCACTAAGATTGAGGCGCTAAAACTATTCCTGTATAATTTTCATTTGAGGAGTTTATATATGAAACATTCAAATCCCATACCTGGAGAGATCATACTTTGGTATGAATAGAATCTGTAAATTAAAAAATTTCAGGCCGGGTGTGGTGGCGTATGCTTGTAATCCCAGTACTTTGGGAGGTGGAGACCGGAGGATGCGGGTTCGCGGCCAGCCTCAGCTCTCTCTCTCTCTCTCCCTGTCTCTCTCTTTTTCTCTCTACTTAGTGAGGCCCTCCGCAACTTCATGAGACCCGGTTTCAAAATAAAGTATAAAAAATAGGGCCGGGGGTGTGGCGCAGAGGTAGAACACCCCTGGGTTCAATCCCTGGTACCGCAAAAAAAAAAAAAAAAAAATTCAAATAATTCTGTTTGGAGGCTTCTTTATGAGAAAAAAATACTGATGAGGGGAATTGAGAAAATAGCATGAAAGGGAATGGGTAATAAAAGAATTAACTATAGATCCAAATATAACTAAATATAAATCTGTTGCTCCACAACTTCCCATAAATGTAGGTTTTAATTCCTAGTAATGAATCTCGGAAACTGCATTGCTTGTGTGACCTCAATCATCTGATAAAAATTTAATCAACATATTGCTACCATTTCTATATTCAGCTGTAATTGAAAATTTTTAAATAAAAAATAATTTATGTCTTCAGTGAGTGTTTGAGACTATAAAATTTAATTTTGGGGGGCTGGGGATTGAACCCAGGGACCTCTGAGCTCTACCTTCAGCCCTATTTTATTTTTTATTTTGAAACAGTCTCTCACTAAGTTGCAGAGGGCCACACTAAATTGCTGAGGCTGGCCTCAAATCTGCGGTCCTCCTGTCTCACCCTCCCAAGTACTGGGATTACAAGTATTCACCACCACGCTCAGCTAATATTTAATTTCTTAGAATGAATTCAGACACGCTTTTAAATGCATATTTGAAAAGGTCTTGTCTATGCAATATACTGAAATACAAATACAGATTAGCAAAAATTACCCTTAAAATTTCTTAAATTTCCAATATAATGAAGTAGTTTTACTTATAAAAACCATATATGCCATAAAATAATATTATATAGCATATGATAAAGAGTATTTATGCACGACGTATTTTACATCTATGATTACTTACCCCAGCTCCCATAACCCCAGCCCTACCATTTCTTTCTCTCTGACTTCCACGCTCATACTCATTAATTTGGCATACTTTAAAAAATGTGTCAATTAAACACAGGCTGTTATTTGTGACGTGGGTCAAGTGTTATATTCCTCAGAGCCTAAATGGCCTCATTTTAAAAATAAAGAATTTTGTGAGGTGATTTCAAATGGTTTAAAGTTGTGATTCTTTTTTTCTCTCTCTTTGTAACTGCCCCTGTATAAATGTACATTTTTATATACACACATATCTGCATCCAACTGCTAGACTTTCATGTTTGTCTCTCACATCCAGAATTGTTGTGTAGTTTATATAATTTCGATAGATTCATGTATAAAACAATTCAATACCGTAATATTTATAATTATTTCTATCAATGCTACCATCCCCGTTATCATGTGCAAATATTTGTGTTTTCTGAACAACAAAGTAAAATACCCTCATTTTGTGTATAACTCTGAGAAGAGAATCTACCAATTTAAATTTAGGTTTAGAACTGCTGAATCGAATAACTGACAAAATACGGTAATCTTTCTTGGTCCCTCCAGTCCAAGAATTTAATGATTCTTTGAGAAATAGAACAGCTTTGATACCACCACAGGTAAGTCTTACTATATTTGCAAATAAAACTGGGAATAGTTGGTGTTCTTTCTGTTTTCACTGGTAAACATTGAAAAGAAAAGATTGAATGGTATAGAATTGACAAGGGAAACATAGCAAAACTCATATCATAAATATAAATCTGTTATGCTTGCCACCGTGTTGTATGCTGAAGGTATGGAATAAATAAAATGATATAAACTTCTTTTAATTTTGTTCTCTAGACTCTGGTGTATATCAGTTTTGTTGACTTAGGCATGGCTCTAACTTCGTTATATTTCTGAAAAATTATTTTGCAGTCTTTTTGGTATTGGGGAGTGTCAATCCATATAAATGTTGTTTAGTTTTTATATTACAATAAGAATTTGACATGACCAACTTACAAAAGCATTATAATTTTGAATAAGGTAAATCTTAGGCAAATGGATAACACTTTACAAATAACAAGTTAGTTAGGTATTTTACTGGGTGGTCTCATATACAGAAGATATTCAGCATTTCTAATCACATTAAGGGTGTGTCCATGCATAAGTGGTATTTGCATCATTAAAATTTAAAGAGTAGGACAGGGGAAGGAGAAGAAGCTCAAAGAAACATTGGAGATGGACCAGTTTGGGAATTTTTCTTCTTCTTTAATTTATTCTTTCTTATCTTCCTCTTCAAAACATACTTATGATTTGGTGTGTTGAGGATCCGATTACAGCACAAGACATTGAGGAATTAATATGCTGTGGATTTTACACCCTGGAAAATTGTACTTATATGTTAGAAGAGAGAATGCTTATAAACCAGAATCCTTGGGGCATGGTGTATTAGGTGTCACTTCCCTCTAACTAGGCTAAGCCCCACTAAACACACAAACGCGTGCACACAGGTGCAGGTGTGCACATAACACACACTGATGTACACACACACACCTCCACCACTGCCTAAATTATCATGTACTATATAAGTTCTGTCAGCAGGTCACCAGTATCAGGTGGTACCAGTTTTTATTAGTGATTTGCCTTTTCTCAACCTATCTATCTATCCTTCCTCACCTTAAGATTCAGTTAAACACACAAAAACATTAAAGCATTAACTTGGAAAATGTTGAGGATGCTAACTTACATTTTGTGTGTGTGTGTGTGTGTGTGTGTGTGTGTGTGTGTGTGTGTTACTATAGATTGAACCCAGGAGCATTCTACCTTCGAGTTACACCCCCAGCCCTGTTTTTAAATTATTTTGAAACAGGGTCTCGCTAGGTTGATAATAGCCTCACTACTTGCTGAAGTTGTCCTCAAATCTGTGATCCTCTTGTCTTAGCCTCCCATGTACTGGGATTACAGGCATGTGTCACTGCACCCAGCTTAATTTTATATTCCAATACACCATTTCAGCTACCAAATAGAACTGGTCCTGAAAGAGAAATTCCTAAAAATTTATTCCAATAAAGAAAATCAAAAAGAACTGTCTTGCTTCTAGGAGAGTTTAGCAAATCTAATGTTACAATACAAAAGATGTTCTTCTACAACACAGAGGCCTATATTTGTGCAGTTCAATGGTGTTTTTCCAAGGAACTCCAAAACTATTACCAGCATTTGCCCATGGTTCCCCTTGTATGCAGTATCAATGAACAGAGGAATTATAAAGAAAAATATTTCCACAAGAAATTGATGAATGCTGAACCTAATTTTAAAAATCAAGGCTGCATTGTGTATATCTCTATGAATTTCATTTGCTATTAACTCAATTTTCTCTATTTTAAAAAGTATTGGTGGGTAACAGATTAAAAAAATTCTCTCTAAAAGTAAATAGAAAAGTACTGGTTTAGAACACATTGTCTAGGCCTGGAGGTGTACTCAGTGGTAGAATACTTTCATGAGACCCTGGGTTAGGTCCCCAGCACTTCATAATAAATTAAGTAAAGAAATAACATTGGCTGGGACTGTTTGGTTAGATATATTTAACGAGTGTCATTTTGTGAACAACAGGACTGTTGTTGACACAGCCTATTCTCTAAAATACCACCATGTTATAATGTGCTTCTTCAGATTCTCTATAGAACTTTCAAAGGCTGCCCATATGTAATCAGATACAATTGTTGGAGCTCATGATTTCCTAGGCCTAGGTACCTAACAGTTTATGAAGAATCTGGGGATATCTTGGGAATAGATGTTACACTGTGATTTTCTATTACCCTTAGCCATAAGAAAAGGAGTTGGATATTAATGTAAACATTGCTAATTAGTAATGTCCTCTATTGAACTAAAGAAATGACTGTCCAAAAAGTGAAACATCAAAAAATTAAAGGGAGAAAAATTATAAAACACTAAAGAAAATAATAAGAGCTGAGAGGAATCATAAAAAAAAATAGGGAAAGAAATGAGATAAAAGAGTCAAATTTTATTTTTATTTTTTTTATTATTTTATTTTATTTTATTTTATTTTTTAACTTTTTATGTTCATTTATTGGTGCATTGTAAATTGTAATTATACATTTTGATATATGTCAGGGTATGAATTTTAAAACATCCTCCAAAAAAAAGTAAAATTGGAGAGAATGAAAAACACATAGAAATTAGAAATAATTTATAAAACAAGCATAAAAAATTTCATAAAATTGTGAAATTATTAAATTATTATTTATTATAGACTATTTCCAATATCTGTCTTTAGATCTTTAATGTTTATTTAAAAATGTTGAGAAAGTAAATAAAAAGCTGTTATATTACTAAAGTTAATCAATAATCTACTGTGGACTTTCTATTAATGATTATGTGATATAACTTCAAGTACAGACATCCATTTCCTTCTGCCAGAATTCTCAAATCTCCATAACTTGCTTTATTTTTCCTCCATATGTCTCATAACCACATGACAAATTTTATATTTATTTTTATCTTTTTACTTATCTAATTTTCTATCTGAACTCCAGGATGAGGCAAATTTGTTTACTTTCTACAGCTGCAAATTTACTATGTGAATTTAGGACATTACCTGCTCTGTAGCTACTGAAATAAGTATAAAATGATATCTCCTTTCCTCTTCCTACAATTGCTACTCACCCTTATGCTTTCAACATAAACAACATCTTCTCAAAAGACCTCCCTTTTGCTTCTCTTGCTGTGCCCTTTATTCTTTCTCACAATAGTTCACAATTAAAAAGTTGTCTTATTTAATTTTTATTCCTTTGGTTGTTTGTTACTTTTCTTATTAGAGATACCTCTGTATCTAACCAAGACCTAGAATAGTATTGCACATCCTGTATATCCGATCAATACTTTGTAAGAATGGTTATTAAGTAAAGTGTACAGGATACATTAGGCAAGCATTTGATGTTGCTTGAATTTTAGTAGGCAATACAGATACAGTGGGAGGAGAAATCTGGATTTTATTCTTCCTAACATGTCATTTAACTTTGGGAGATCCTCTCCTGTCTTGTGCCTTAGCTTTCCCTTCAGTAAAAAATTAAAAATAGCCAGTTGTGGTGGCGCACGCTTGTAATTCCAGTACTTGGGAGGCTGAGACCGGAGGATCAGGGTTCACGGCCAGCCTCAACTACTTAGTGAGGCCTTCTACAACTTAGTGAGACCCTGTGTCAAAATAAAGAAAAAAAAAGTTGGGGATATAGCTCAGAGGTAGAATGCCCCTGGGTTCAATCCCCAGTACTGCAAAAAAAAAAAAACACTTAAAAATAACAAATACAATTTTTAAAAAACACTCCCCATATTGGTAATCAAAGATAACATTGACCTAGGCATGGTGGCACATGCTTGTAATCCTGGTACTTGGGAGGCTGAGACAGGAGAATTGCAGGTTGGAGGACAACCTCAGCAAATTAGCAAGACCCTTTTTTAAATAAAAAATAAAATGGGCTGGGGGTGTTGCTTGGAGGTAGAATGCTCCTAAAATCAATCCCCAGTACCACCCCCAAACACACACACTCACACAAGACAACATTAATACTATATATATTTTAATTATTTTTGGACAGAGGAACCAGTTGCAATTTATCTGTGACAGTTCATTATTCATCGTTATACTTTTGGAAAAAAAAGAGATTTCATAGTATAAATAATAGATTTAAAAAATGAAATGTTAGTAGGAATGCTATAAAAATCTGTTTGCCTTATCTTTGTTCACTGAACCCATAAAGTAATTAAAATATTTGCATGGATCATTAAAACATGGCAAAAGTAAAGATTCATGCATTTTTCAGAAAAAAGCTGTATAACTATTGTTAGCTTATTTTATTTAAGAATAAAATATATAGTAAATATATTTGACTATATATGTCATATTTACACACACAGTGATTATGTGAGGCACTTTAATTGCATTATCTTTAATTTTTCACAACAGTCCCCATTATTGCCATTTCAAAGAAGAAAGGAGGGTCTAGAAACATTTTGGAATTCACCCAAATTAACAGAACTAAGAAATATCAGACCTGTATTTTCTATATTGTTTTGGTATTTTATTTGCTTTCATAAATGATTGACATATTCCCTTTTAAATTTTTTAACTATTTGATAAATACACGACAATAAATTACATTCTTGACTCAAAAAACATAATAAAATAAGCAGCCTTGAACACTTCATCCAACTGAAGAAATAAAACTTGCTGCTCCTTCCTATCTTTCTGATCCAGGGGAAAATGACTATTTTATTTGATTTTTAAAATTATTCCTCTACCTTCTTTTAACAGCTTTAAATATACATTTTAAACATAGATTATTGAAAGTTTCCTTCTTTCTCAAAATTATGCTATGGGAATTTATCCATATGGATAGATACAGCTTTGATTCTTTTATTTCATTTCTGTAAAGTATTTCCTTCTATTCTATAATATGGCTATTCATTCTTCTTTTGATCATTTTAGTTGTTTTCAGGTTTTTGATAATTTGCACCTGCTGCTTGAAATGCTCTTGGACATACCCGCTATTTCACTATGACCTAAGTACCATAGAATGGCTGGACATATATTTGACTTGAGCCTGATTTGCTTATTCATTCTTACATAAATGCAAATATTTTAGTCAGGATTTTGGTAAGGATATCACAAGAACAATTCAACAGTTTTTAAATACTCCTCTATTATTCAATGAGATGTAACACTACCCTTTAAATAGGCTGGAGATTTTGAGATATACTGATAATCCTAAAACCTCACCTCCTACCACTGCTCCCAAGCTAAAGAGGGCACAATCACTTCAGTAAGAGATCGACAGTTGTAAAGATTTATTTAGAGAGAATTGTAGAAGGAGACAGTACACCAAAAAGAAAAGATTCATGAGAAACATTTTTGAAGAATGTGAAATATCTCCCTTGGAATTTGAGAGGCAGGTACTGAGAACTGAATCATGAAGAAGTTTTTAGTTTAGAGTCTAATGCTAAATTTACCCCTGCCATATGTGGTAACTGAAAATATCTAAAATATGTTGAGATAGGATACTCGTGTCTTTCGCATGGGCTAAATGATTGATCAATTCAAAAGGAACTAGACTGATTTGTTTTAAAAGGAATCTACCCATGAAGACTACTAGAAGAAAAACATCATGGGGACAAAGGGACACAGGTGGATCACAGAATGGGCAGGCGACTGCCAGGATCCAGGGGGCGGGCATGGAGTGTTATATGGCTATCTGGAAGAAGCATCATGCACATTAGTGAAATTATATGCATGAACTTTGCCTGTGTTGGTTCTTTGAAGAATTTTCTAATGCACTTCCCTGACAGTGAGCCAGCCTTTACATCTGTCCCTTCAAGCCAGTACCACACTGGATTACATCTAGAGCATTAGTTCAGTAAAATATTTTCTCTCCCTATCTCTTCTTCTCCATTCTGTAGTTCTACAGGATCTAAAGAGCAGGTAGAAAGTGGGGAAGAAGATGGAAAGTGAGAGAAAGTTAATTATGCCTTCTTATCTCCATTGCAGGCATCCTAGGTAATATGACATACGCTGGAGGAAGAAGGAAACATCAAATCAGAGGGAAGGCTGGGCGTGCTGGCGCATACTTTTAATCCCAGTACTTTGGGAGGCGGAGACTGGAGGATCCGGGTTCGTGGCCAGCCTCAGCTCTCTCTCTCTCTCTCTCTCTCCCTCTCTCTACTTAGTGAGGCCCTCCACAACTTCGTGGGACCCAGTTTCAAAATAAAGTATAAAAAATAGGGCCGGGGGTGTAGCGCGGAGGTAGAACGCCCCTGGGTCCAATCCCCGGTACCGCAAAAAAAAAAAAAAAAAATCAGAGGGAAGTTCTGCTATTACACTATATTTGAATTTTTAATCTCTGGAGAGTACTTTATTTTGTTTTATTACTGAACAGTGGCTGAGAGTGGTTTTTAGTATCTGACAATTACCAAAAAAATGCCTACATTTCTTTCAATGTCAGAAGATAAATGAGTGATAAAAATGGTTTGAAATGAGCAATATTGTAAAAATGATAAAGTTGTATTCAACAAATCAAGCCTTTAATAAGGATGGCTGTCCAATGACTATACATGCATAAATGAAAAAAACAGCTTCTTATTCATAATCCATAGGTATTTTATGTGCACATCCTGATAGATAAGATACTCTGGCAAAACAAATAAAGACATGTCAAAGATACCAGGTCCTAGTCCTCCAACTTGTGAATACATTATCTTCCATAACAGAAGGGATGTCGCATATATGATTAAAATTCTTGAGATGCAAGATAATTCAGGATTATCTGTGTGGGTCAATATGATCACAAAGTCTTTATGAGAGACAGGCAGGGGAGGCAGAGTCTGAGGAGAAGGTGGAGGGAATAATGATGAGAAGGAGCCCTGAGCCAAGGAATACAGGCAGCCTGGAAAACTGGGCCCAGAAAGGAAATCAATCCTCCCTCAGATCCTACGCAAGGAAATTGTGAAGAAATGCTAAATTGCTTTTAGCATTTCTGACCTCCAGCAATATAAGAGATTAAATGTGCATTGTTTTAAATCACTAAAGTTGTGGTAATTTGTTTTTATAGATACTGTGTCCTGAGCCCTATTTCAGATCATAGAAATATATAAATGAACAAAATAGAGAACTTTGTCAAACATTATGCTTGGTGCTTTGCATAAGTTCAAGTCTTTTTGACAATCGTACAATCTACATATAATCAGCCCTTTTAAATAGATAAGGTGATTAGGGGTCAAAGAGTAATGCATCCATTGTCACACAGTTAGATCAGCTTTAATAAGGATGGCTGTTCAATGACTATACATGCATAAATGAAAAAAACAGCTTTTTATTCATAATCCATAGGTAATTTATGTGCACATCCTGATAGATAAGATACTGTGGCTGTCTGTCACACAGATGGGTTAGCAGTCTCTAGATCCTGAGATCTTTCTACTCATAACATTACCTCCCTAAGCAACTTGAGAGCACATTGCAGTGTAGTCTAGGCCAATGAGCCAAAGATTTACTGAGATATGACTTGATTTACCATTGTGGAGGGCGATGAGAAAGCAGAATTGTCTACCTTATATAGATACTTTGGAATCGATAGAATCAAACATGACATAACACAAGATGGAACTATAAATTCAAATCAATTAAGAAGTAAACCAAACATTTTGATTTAATTTAAATATTCTTTTAGTAGGTAGTTGCTACATCAATGTTAACCTCTTTTTATTTATAAATGTTTTCAATGTGGCTTTTTATTTATGATTTAGAATTTTAAAATAAAACAGAAGTTACATCATTTAAGCATTTTGCCCAACACATTTGGGTTCCTAGGTATTTGGGAATTGAAGAATTACTCACGGCACTACTGACACCACTCTTCTCACGTCAAATGCTTTCTCTTCAAATGCTTCTGTCTGCTACTTACTTCACTTTTCTCTCTCATATTTGCTCCTAGGCATAGGTTGTTACTTAAAAACCCAGTAATTACAGAGGCATATTTTCCTTTATAAAAGTTGCCTACACATAGAGTAATGATATAAGGCTATAAACTACTTCAAATCATCAATGAGACTCATAGTAATTGAAGTTTAATGATGAAAAGATATTATATAAATGATGAGATTTTTCAATACCAGCAAGAACTTAAATGACGTTGGGAATATACAGACAAGGATCAGATAGGAAAAAATATAAACTAGTTCACTAAGTTTTCGGAAAAGAAATCTCATTAAAAAAATGGAACTTTTCATCTTGAACAAGAAAATCATGTTTGATGTACCCTCAAATTATAGACACTGTTTTACATTCAGGGACACAGTTTTAACTAATTTTGCTTTTTAAATAATAGAATGGATTGGAAAGAGAAGGCTAAGAAATTGTTCCTTAAGGAAAGTGTTTATGGATAATAGAGTGTGTTAATATAAGCCCATGTGTTCTGAATGCTACTGACAGTTTTGGTCAAAAGCAAATTGAAGAACTGTAAGACCCACGAAAGTTGCTTTTAGCTCCTTGCTAATTTTATTTCATTTTAATAAACTGGAAAGCACTTTCTTAGAAATGAAAAAAATATCCTTTCACAAGACATATCTTGCCCACAGATTTTTCAACCGGGGTGAAAACAATGATTGCAAGCCCATTAGTTCTTTTTCCTAAAATAATTCATTTAAAAAGTCATTAGCTTAATAAAAAAGGAATTGGTAGAAGGCCTTTAGGGACTCTACTTTAAATCTGAGGGATTTGCCTCATTAAAAAATAATCGCAGAACCAAAGTCTCCTGTATGTGATTGTCAGGGAAAGAAAGAGAAGTATAAATCTTGCCTAGTTTTATTTAACATTTTTGTGAATGGAAATAATCTTAAATGATATTTTAAAATATTCTTCTTTGGGATATTTATGTTTTTCTGATAGAAAAATTAGTGTTACTTCTAGATGTCATTATTATAAAATTACAGGAACGAAATCCTACTATGTCTCATAGCCAGGTTAGCAATTTCATTTTCTGATTATTTACTTATGAATTAAGCTTTAAAATTGCCTTCATTGTTTCTGTGGCTCAGCTGCAAATGTAGCATGTAGTGAGCTTAATAAATCGTAAACATTATCCAACAATGTAGAAGTCATGGGGGGAAAATAAATGCATGCCAAGTCTCTTAATTTTTTCATTCTAAGAGAAAGAAAAGAGTTGACTGAACACGGAAACCTAAGAATCTTAGAAAAGGACGATAATGGCATATTTAGAACTTTATGTAAGTACTTCTTTTTCCATTATCTTAAAACTATTTAAAAACCTCTGTACTTGATAATAACAGGAATTCTGTAAGAGGTACTTTCTGAGATAGTGAATAGTTGATGTATTTGTTTCTCTCTTTGGGGGCTGGATGAACTGACTACAAGTAGCTTTGGGGGGCTGGATGGACTGACTATAAGTAGCTGTTACTTCCAAAGGTTTCCTATGCCCAAGAATAATGACACAAAGGCCAATGTCATCCTTAAAATCTGTCATAAGAAATGGCCACCATAATATGACATCTACAGTTGTTATGTAGAAACAAAGGTTTAAGACATGAATTGCTTTATTTTTGTAACTTGTGAAACTGTTTCTTCACTTACAAAAGGAAGAAATACACTCAATGTCTTAGAATACATATTCTGGATAGTGCCTTTATGCCTTTCTTCTGAATATCTATTCCAAAACTTCCTTGTACTTATTTAGATGTCAAGGTGCCATGGCATAAATTACTTTGTTCCTAGCTGGGCGTGGTGGTGCATGCTTGTAATCCCAGTACTTGGAAGGCTGAGACAGGAGGATTGCAAGTTCACAGCCAGCCTCAGCTACTTAGTGAGGCCCTCCACAACTTAATGAGATCCTGTTTCAAAATAAAGAATAAAAATAGGGATGGGGGTGTAGCTTGGAGGTAGAATTCCTCTGGGTTCAATCCCCAGTACTGCAAAAAAAAAATTTTTACTTTGTTCTTTATATTCAAAAGCAATGGTTGTATTTGTAATGTGCATGCATGGTTAGAATTTTTGCCATATATAAAAGTACTTGTAAAATCTCAATGCTAAAATAAAAAACTATATTAATGATGACTTAATAAATATTAGATGGTAGGGCATGCAAGGAACTTACAGTGTGAATAGATGGATAATAGATAACAGATGCATAGATAGATAAATAAATTTCTGGCATAATATTGTTGCAATGATGCTCTAATAACATAGTCCATGATTTCTGAGACTTTCCCTAATGCTTATTTTATTTTCACATTCTAACTCAATGATCATTTTGAAGAAAATGATACAAATAAGCTAATATTGGCTGAAGTCCAACAAGAGACAAGAAATTTTTACCATTAACTTGAAGGTAACAGTTCAAATAATCCAATGGCAATATGTGAAGATATTACTATCAATTACACTAACTAGTGTGGAGAGGGCGGAGGGAAAGGGGTGGCATGTGGAGGGAAATGCACAAAGAGCTGTGTGCATGTATTTTTTTATCATATTGAAATTCTCTGTGATGTATATGTACTGCAATGCACTAATAAAATAGTTTTTTAAAAAAAAGACTTTTTGAAGTAGATATTAACACAAATATATTCAACAGGAGAAATAAGGATTGAGGGCAATTTATCTAAATTTAGCTTGAAGAAGTAGAAGTTTAAAGATCTTTTAATTTTATGGCAAGAGGTCTTCACACTATTTCTTGGACTTTTAATTTTTTGAATGCACTTAGCAAAGTTGTGCAGCAAGAGGTATTAAATGTGTCAGAGAAGCAGAAATGTAGCAAGATACTTTTAAATTTTACTTATAATCTTTATACAAATGCCATTATTCTTCAAGCTTGTATGAGGTAGCTCTCAAACTGTACTGTCTTTCTAGTTAGGAGTCAATTAGGCTTATTTTCTTTTTGTACTTTAATCTGAATGACAATGATTTCTTTTCCATTTTAAGTTTTTTTCTTTTATCATACTTACTAGGACAAATTTGAAAATGCTTTGAAAAATGATAATTCAAGGCAACAAAACTCAGAGTGAATATATCTGCAGTGGAGGAGTATCTACCCTAGATTTGAATGAAGCAGTTGAAACCATTTGTATTTTATAATGTTTGAATATATTCAGAAAAGAAGAAAATTCCATCTATTAAGACATTATGATATTGCTATATTTTCTCACATGAAGATATGTGCATCAATGAAAAAATAAGTAAATAAAAGTAGCTCTGTGTTAGTAAGTCCATGGGGAAGTACTGCTAAAGGCTTGTTCATGAAGTGTCTTGTACATAATGTGGTAGGGAACAAAGTTGTCCCTGGACCTAGCATTACAGTGGAACATCCTGGGGCTCACATGTGATAAATAGGTTAGGAATCTACATTTAAATATCTATTCCAGAGGCCGACATTACTGCCATTGCATTCAGCCCTGGTCTATACAATCTTCCCAGTGTATACATTTGTTACAAGGCTTCTATAACACAATACAAAAGAAAGCATGTGCTTTTGCCCTGGCCTCATTTATTCCAATAGTAAAGAAATTTCCAAGGGATGCAACAACAATTTGTAACAACTTTAAGGAAATACCTCCCTATTGAGGGAATGAATTGAAAAGGTCAAGAAAAAGTCTTTTTGGGATTTTTGGGAAAATGTTGATAATCTATCAAAGCAATGGAGAAAATAACTTAAAATGCAGATTGTTTTTAAAGAGGCAGAAACATTCAATTGATTGACAATATATTGAGTCTCTACTTGATATGTTTAACACTGACACAGGAATCAAACTAATTTCAGTAATTCTTGAACTTTAGTTTTTTATCTCCTAAGAAGAATGAAGTATTAAGTGATTATATAAATGTCAGGAAAATTTTGACAGGGGTTAAGGGGAAGTTAAAAATTATGAGGTTCTGTACAACCATCGCAAACAAGTATTTGGTAATTTCTAGTTGTTTTCTGAAGTAGTCGTTTTAGGCTGTGTGTAACATTAACTCAGAGAGTTCTGAGCAGTAGAATGAGGATCATGGAGGTAGTAGTATAGTCTAAAAGTTTAGAAAGTATAATAAAATATAAAATAGCTACTTCCCAATTTGGTTTAGAGCTAGATCTAGCTTTATATATTGAAAGCCTGCCATTTAATAGTCAATCATTAAATTCACTCTCAAGAAGAAAACACCCTCTTAAATTCGCAGATTTTTTATCCTTAATTGATAAAATGATGAAGATAATTTGGTCTATCAGTTCTCTGTCCAAAAAGGAAGGACCAAAAAAAAAAAAACTTGGAACTTTGTTGTACGGCTAATACAACAATATTCACATATTGCAGGAAGATATGCCACTTATTACAAATTGTAGTGCAGCCATTTTCCGTAAGCGTTCTTTGCTTAACAAAATAGAATCATTTGGTACATAATTATGGAACACCTTCTGAGCTCCAAACAATGAAATAGATATAGAAGATTTAAAAATGAATAGGATAAAGTGAGTATCTTTGAGAAACTCAAAATCCTGCGTGAGGTGTATACATTGAAAATTCTAAAGCACAAATGCTGCTTATACAATACAATTTAGCACAAAGTTTATGGGACCATTGTAGAAAGAGTGATTAACTTTGAAAGAAAAGAGTAAGAAATTCTCCATAAAGACATTTTAATTTCAAAACGGTGTAAAGGGACAAATAGGTAATTTGAAGGCAAAAAAGCACATGGAATTCCATGAATAATTTATACTGGAGCAGTTTCAAATAAAGTCAGTTCATTGGATATTCACATGTTATTAATTTTTATAAAGTTAAAAATACCAACATCAGCAAGATTTTATCTTAGTGACACTATATGTTAGATAAAATATTATTTTAATAATTTTTACATAATTGTTATGTACCATTTAAGTTTTATCTATGTCTATTTAAACAATGACCCTTCTGGACAAATAAAGAAAGGAATGGACTATAAGTAATCTTTCTCACTGGAGTGATTGTTGATATTTTTGAAGAAAAAAAATAGTGTTTTGTAGAATATTTGGCATTGATGGGCCTCAGACATTACATGAAATTACACATTCCGGTTATTTTGGCAACAAAATCACCCTCTCACATTCCCAGTATACAAGGTAAGTATGGAAGTATGAATGCTTAAGACACCTGTTTGAAGGAGTTAATCACTAATTGTACTGGGCTTGATAAAGACCTGAGTTTATATAACAACTCCATTTTGCCTGATCCCCGTGGAAAAGTTCCTGAAATGGCCAGTTTCAAAGGCAGTCGTTAACATTTGTTCATAGTGCTTCTAGGAAGACTGTACTTCTCAGGCTTTAAGTATTGTTTACCATTCTTTCACCAGCAGTTTTCTGAGACAAAACATAAAAAGGAGGACAATAAAGAAAAGGAAGATAAAGAAGAGAAACTGCCATTTTCTTTTAGGAGGCAATCAGAACTAATCTTCATATCTCATATCCTAACGCATCTCAGTGGAAGCCAGGAATTATAAGTGGACTTCAGAAATAACTCTCTTTACACATAATTCTATTTCCATCTGGATTTGCATCTATTCTTGCTCATCCATTGTCTCTATTCCCCAATTTTCTAGTAGGAATTCAATCCGTGACATTGTCAATATTTCTTTGTGGCTTTACTAAAAATCTTGCAAGCCTGCTCATGTGACTTAGATTTTATTTTCCATCTCTGTAAATCCTCTTGTATATACTTTCAACTCACTTTGTCCTTTGTCACTCTGCGTTATGCTGGCCTGATACCCTCAAAAGAATATGGCTGGAGAAAAAAAAAACGAAGAAACCAAAAAACAACTTCTTTAGCAAGAGTCAAAACCAGGGCTTCATCATTGTGAGAAAACCCTACTTAATCAACATCATCATCTTATAAACTATATTTCTTCTTTCCTCAAATTATCAATACTTCTTATTTATTCTAAGAAAATAGAAAGGAACATGGTAGAGCTACTTTATAATGCCAAATCTATCAGCTTTTATTAATATTTAGAACTGTTTCCTACTTTTCACCTGAATAGTGAAGAATCCTTGCCTGCTTTAGTCTAAGTACAATGTTTGTATCATGGATGCCATACCTTTCAGCATTCCATAGATTGCATTTTTAAATATCCCTGTATTTCCTTCATTTTCAAGTTTTGCTTTTTGTTGGATTCTAACTTCAGCAGGCACAAATGCCTTACATCTTCAATTTTAATATGTCCTTCATTTACCCAATTTTACATTACTTCACCAACTAATTTATTTTTAAATCTATGCCTCATTATTTTTTCCAGTGGTTGCTCCTGTGATTATATGTCTTTAATCTATCACAGCCTACCTTCATGGAAGTATACTATGAAAATGATAAGAAAAGTAAAATAGGACAGGATAAGTTTGAGAAAAATAATGATAAAACTTTCAGAAGTTCTACAAAAATCATAATACCTACAGCAAATTCGCGATACCAAAGAAAGGGAAAACTACAAGAAAATAGGACTGGGAAACATTATAAATACAATTATAAAAACCAAATATAAAAAGAAAACATTTAAAGCAACCAAATACAAAACAAATATATTATCTGCTGTCTTGGTGACAACATGTGTGATAGTTGACTTCTTACTCAAAGAAATGGTGGTGAAATAACAATGGAGTGTGATCTTTAAAGTGATAAAAAGGAAAAAATACCTCTTAATATCTAGAATTTATAAAGCACTTAAAAGACTTAACACTAAAAAAACCCCAAATAACCCAATCAAGAAACGGGCAATTGAAAAAATAAAAAAGAAATGGGCAATTGAAACAGACACTTCACAAAAAAAGAAATATAAATGGCCAATATATATATATATGAAAAAATGTTCAACATCATATGCAAGTTAAAACTACGCTGAGATTCCAACTAACCCCAATTAGAATGGCAATCATTAAGAAGTCAAACAATAATAAATACTGGTGAGGATGTGGGGAAATAGGAACTCTTCTACACTGTTGGTGGGATTGAAATTTAGTGCAGCCACTATGGAGATCAGTGTAGAGATGCCTCAGAAAACTGTAACTCCTGGGTATCTTTCCAAATGGACTGAAGCCAGAATACTATATTAATGTAAGCATATCCATATTTATAGTAGCACATTCATAATAGACAAATTATGGATCTAACCCAGGTGTCCATCAACAGATGAATGGATTACAAAATTATGGATTACACATGCAATGGAATTCTACTCAGCAATAAAGAAGAACAAAATTATGTCATTTTCTGGGAAATGGATGGACCTGGAGAACATTATGTTAAGTGAGATTAGCCAGTCACAGAAAGTGAAGGGTTATATGTTTTCTCTCATATGAAGAATCTAGGGAGCAATCGGGATAAAAGAGGGACTTTAGATAATAAAGGAGAAACTCCAGTGAAGTGAGGGCGGTTGTCTGGGAGTAGGAGGGTAAAGAGAATTAATGAAGGAAACTCTTTTATTGACATTTTGAACATATGTGACAATACCAATGCCAATCTCAATATCATGTATGGGGAAGCAGGGTAGGGGGGAGGGAGTTGGGGGAAAGCTCATCATGTTCCATGTGCATGTATATCATTATCACTGTGAACTACATTATGATGTGAGACTGTAATGCACCAACAAAATATTAAAAAATAAAAAGTCAATCACAAAAATAATTTTGTACATATAAAGGCTAATAAAAACACAATTACAACATGCCTGCTCAAGAAATATTAAGTATTTTCTCTATGCTGAAAACTTATGGATCAAATTGCCTGTATGGTAGACATTTGATATATTTCTATATATCTCTCATTTTGTTTTCTTTGCTCTTTTTTCTTCTTTGTGCTTCAGGTTAAATACTATTTATCTCTCCAAGTTTATTCTTATTCTCCTTTGTGTTCAGTTTTTTATGTTTATTTAATAAATTATTCATTTGTGAGCTCCATCTATATATTTATATGTACATAGCTACATGCTGATTTCCTATATTTGTTCATGTATTTATGTATATATGTATATATGTATATTTGTTCATATATATATGTAGATGTATTTATGTACACACATATATATTCCTAGCATCTATATATCATTATTTTTATAGATTCCATGTCATTTGTAAAAGTGCTCATCATTTCACAAGATTTTTCAATATTTCCCATAAAACTTACATGGTTATTTTCAAGTTCCTTTTTGAAAAGTTCAACATCTTGGCTACATATGTGTCTGTATTTTTACCTATTTCTTTTTTTTAAAATTGGTGCATTGTAATTACTCATCATACTTAGATAGAAATATATATGCGCACACAACTCATGGAGCATTTCTCTCCAGGTCCCTCCCCGACCCCTCCCCTTCCTTGTAGATGTCATTGAAATTGGCATTGATAGTTTAACATAGGTACATAGCAGTATTTCAACTGTTGCCTTCTGTAGGTCTCTATTGCCCATTCTCCCTCTCCTAAACCTTCTTCCCCCACTGTAGTCTCTGCTTGTCTATCTGAGGTTACCCTTGTTTCTCAATTTCTATCTAGCTTCCACATATAAAAGAAAATATACAATTATTTGCTTTTTGAGACTGGCTAATCTCACTTAGCATAATATTCTCAACTTCCATCCATTTTCCTACAAATGACATAATTTGAGTGTTCTATATTTGTTTATAGAGTACCTCTGTTACCCAGTTCAACTACTCAGTTTTGAGGCTGCTGTAGAGTCTTCTTTGCGCTCCAGTCCTGCCTTGAGCTTTCTATACTTCAGAAAACTCTTTCAATGCTTCTGCTCTTCCCACAGCATTCCTAGACTGGGCACCTCACTTTCTGACATGCTGAAGAGAGTCTCTCATTCCTCAGCCTTCTGCAGGTAAAAGACAGCATTCTCTGAGACAGTCTGCTTTATACTTATCTGCCTGCTACCCACCCAGTCTTTGTGGCCTAGGATGTCAACATGCCTGCTATGGACTTTTCTCAGCTCATCTTACTGGTCTCTAGTTTTGTTTGGTTTTGTTTTTTGCATACTCTTCTTATTAAAGACACATGCAAAATAATTGAAAATTGGTGAAATTTGTCCATGGCTGTAGCTCCTTGGAAGTCTAATCTGTCATATCAGTAATCACCCAGACATTAAATCTTTACCAATACTTAGTTTGAATACTTCTTAGTCCAGTTACTAGCAAGTTATTTTCTCATCACTGCACTGTTCTTCCATGAATGAGAACAGTGGATAATCTCTTTTTTCTGTAAACAGCTTGTCTTTCTCTAAAATTTGGTTTATTTAGGTTTCCTGGCATTTTAAGCTTACAGATTGAGATACAAATGCATTGTTTTTAGCTTAGATGTTTGTTTTTGTTGTTAGGGTTAGAGTGATGATGTTTTACAACTTCTTAAATCCTAACTAGAAGCAGAGATTGCCTTATTTGCTAATATTTTTTATTCATGCTCCTCATAACTTTTCTTTGTGGATTTTATGTAAAATCTAATATAAACAGTTTGGAGAATGTCTTTTTGCATAGTCCTTCATCCAGGAAAAAGAAGAAAAAGAATGAGTATTTGGAACCATAATGTCTATACTGAAGCCAGTTAAAAGTGGCTTAATCACTAAAATTTGTTGAATTCCAGTACTTCTAACATCAAATGGGGATACTATGGGATAAAACCAGCTTCAACAGACTGCCCTTTAACTCACAGTAGAAGCTAAGAACTAAGGTGGAGATCATGAAAGGGCTTATAAACTGTAAATTAGTATACACTTGCTGATTTGTGTAACCATGAAGAAATAGTACATTTTGAACCTATAATTGTCCTAAAATTGTTATTCAAGATGGTTCCGGTTTGAGCAAGATTCCCACACTCCCTACTGTCACCAGCTCTGGTGAATATCACTGACAACTTCTCAAATTCTTCATCCTCTGTGACAGGTTATGATTCTTTCCCTTGAGGAATATACACAGTATAAATGCAAGTCAGCTAGTATTTCACATTCCTAATGGAATATCTCTATTAAAAAGTCATTACTAATTCATTAGTCATTCAGAATATCATACCTACTCCATGACTAAAATACATATGTAAATATTTAATGTAAATCTCAAGAAACTCCTTCAAAGTCCTTAAATCTAAACCAAATATTATCTAAATTATAAATCTTTAGTTAGAAATAGAATGGACAAAAAATGGAAATGTTTGATGAGTCTAAGGTAAGAGATAAACTTCTATGTTAGTACTTTTATAAAAGTACATTTGATTCCATAGGGTGAATTTTTAAAAAAAATTTCCATTATCTACCAAAATTTATTTATAGTCCTAGTCCAATTATCTATTCTCTCAACTTTCATTTTTGCATGGTAGGAATATTATTTCTTGGTAAGGGCTGGATGAAATTTGTTACTTTGGATTGTTTTATGAGATCTAATAACAATATATGGATGTGAATAATTTTAAACTACCCAAGTAAATGTTAACTGGGTTAACATGGATAATTGAAATCCATATATATGTGCACAGTTTCTCCAACTTTTTTTTGCTTGCTTGTTTCGAATGACAGATTCTAGTAAAAAGGAAATGATTGAGCTAAATAATGCTCTTTTTTCTGTTCCTAAATCTATCGAGTGAAGGTGCTAATGAGAACTGTGGGGGAGTGAGCCCCTAAAATAGAGTCACGAATAAGGCATGAGCCAAAAGAATGGCAGTTGGAAAAAGTCATAAGCAGAGACATATTTAAATTATAATTGAATTAGGAAATTCCAAAAATGTTTGCGAGGATAAAATTTGGGTACGACACAATGATTTGGGGAAGAAATATAAAGAAAAAACCAGGAAAGGCACAATTGTATGCAATCTATTTCAACATGCATATAGCTCATGTTATTTTGTTCCAATCACTGTGTTTTAATATGAAGCCAAGATGGTAATATTGATCCTCAGGTGGCTATTTGACTAATAAATAATAAGGGTGAGTATTGTATGAAAATAAAGCACATAAAATTGTATCCCATAAAACTAAAGAATAATAAAAGTAATTAAGGTGTTAATAAAGTTTTGATCAGAATAGTCTATATCAATTTTAAAAAATAGTAGTGATTATTAAACAATTTCCCAGAAAGAAGAGATAATTAAAGGCTAAGACATAAAAAAAGACAGTGTTTATCATTTGGGGGTTTTATACTATGATTAAAACCCATAATGAAAAGTAGAAAGTAAATAGGAAGGAGGACACCTTCTTTCTTTTTTTTAGAATTTTATTGGTGCAATATAATTATACATCATGGTGAGATTCAAAGTGATACATTCATACATGTACAAATCAACTCTTGGTGTGGTTCCCTCCTAACCCCATCCTACAAATTCTTCCAAAGTAAAACAAATTATAGCTAAAAATGAAAAGACCTAGGTATGTTCATAAAGGTCAAGCGATGCTGACAAAACAATACAAATGCTTGGAATTTGGACACTTAGTAATGGCAGTTGAGATATTTTGTATATTGCAAATAGTAAACATTTAAACATTTTTATTTATTTTATAACAGCATTTGCAAGAAAATTGAAAGATCTGGAGAACATTATGTTAAGTGAGATTAGCCAATCACAAAAAAAGAAGGGGCATATGTTTTCATTAATATGCGCAACCTAGGGAGTAGTCAGGACACAAAAGGGACACCAGTGACAACAGAGAACCCTCAGTAGTGCAAGGGAAGGGGTACAAGGGAAGGGGAAGCGCAAGAAAGAAGTGAATCTATGGAATTATTATCATAAACAATGTGTACATATGAGATTATACCAACATCATTCTCAGTGCTTCAAGTGGGGGGGGGAGGCAGGGGGGAGGGACACCAAGAGCTGTGTGCATGTATGTTAACACCAAACTGATACTCATTGTGACGTGAGACTACAATGCACCAATAAAAACATATTTAAAAATTCTATATATTTTAACATATTGTGTGCTTGAAATCAATTGTAAACTAGCCATCCTGAAAGGCAGTGTAGGAGGAAACACAAAAATACCTCAAAGTTTATGCACTTGTTTATATTTTTAAGGAGCAAAATAAATGACCAAATATTATTCCAGAACAAATAAGAACAACAACATTAAAGTCAAAGTGCTATTTTAAATACCACAGGTTAGTTTTCCCTCCTTGCTAAACTCTATTTGGCTCTCTGTTCCATCAGGATATTTGTCCAGTGCACATGCAACCCAAACAGTCTGAGATCTAAGCACGTGCTCGGCAGGTGCTCCATCATCGGGCTACATCCCGGTGTGTTCACTGGTTTTTGTTGCCTGCATTTGCATGCTCCTGTCTAACCCTGATCTTTGTACATTGGTTAAGGACACTATCAGAAACAAGTCAGCCAGTAAAGAAAGCTGGAAAACATTATTTACTTCTTTTTCTTTTATAAGTCAATTCTGATCTATAATTTTATTCTTTTGTCCTTTTGAGTTTCATTTGAATATATCCCTTCCTGTGCTTCCCCCCAGGTGTCTCAATTTCCTAGCAATTCCATCCACTCAATCACCACTAGAATGGGCATCTATAGCTGGATGTGTCATAAAGAAACTATACTCAATATATTTCAAAATAAAGTCACAACTAATCTCTCATTTATGACCTACCTCCTTTATTCTTTTGCCCTTTACTTTAATATTTTTTGTAGTACTGGGGATTGAACCCAGGGACATTCCTCCTCTGAACTACGTTCCCTACCCTTTTTATTCTGACATAGGGTCTCACTATGTTGAGACTGCCCTCAAACCTGCAATCCTCCTGCCTCAGCCTCTCAAGCACTAAGATTACAGGCATGTGCATGTGCCCAGGCCCCCAGCTTATTCTTTCCCCTTTAATAATGACATCCCAGTCTACCTAGATTTTCAAGTGAATAAGAGACAATGGTACTACCTCCAGCTCGTTACTGTCTGGAGAGAACCAACTGTGTGTATTTGTTTTCAATTCTTTACTTGGTGACATCATAATCATAGCTTGAAATTAGAATTCATAGTAATAGTTATAACAATAAAATTGGCTAATACTATATTCATCAGTTTGGGGTATGTTCTTGTTTTTCAGGAGGCCAGTATACCACCAGCACATCACTGTTCAGGGATATTCTCCATGATAATCATTCTCCTTTTTAATTCATTGTATATCTGCCTGATTTTAAAGAGTTTAATTTATGTCTTTTATTCTTTCTTTTTTTTGGGGGGCACTGGAGATTGAACTCAGAGGAGTTCTACCTCTGAGTTACACCCCCAGCCCTATTTTCTTTTTTATTTTGAAACTGGCTCTTGCTAAATTGCTGAAGCTGGCTTCAAAACTGTGATATTCCTGTCTCAACCTCCAAAGTGCTGGGATCAGAGGTGTGCCAACCTGCCCAGCTTATTCTTTTCATTTTAATGAAGATATATTATGGAAACAATTTCTATCACTTCTATTACCTATAATATAATACATTTGTAACTTTAAAACAACTTGTTATGGTTAGATATAGAATGACCCCTTGAAGAGCTCATAATTGGTGTTTGGAGTTGATGTAATTGAGACATGATGATTGTAATCCCAGCAGTGGATAAATTCACTCTAATGGGTTTACCTGGGTGGTGCTTAGGCTTGTAGGGTGTGGCTGGAGAAGGTGGGTCTCTGAGGATATAGCCCTGGGGAAAATATATGGTTCCTCCTCCCCTTGCTAGCTGTCTTGCTTCCAGCTTCCATGATGTGAGGAGCACAGCCCATGCGTTCTCCCTCTCACAGTTTCCTACCAACATGCCCTGTGATCCAGGTGCTGGTCTCACATGGACTGAACTCCAATATCTCCAAGGAAAACTGTGAGCAAATAAATCTTTCTTCTTCTAAGTTACATGGTCAGGTCTTTAGATTATGACTGTAAGAATGCTGTAAGATACAGAATTTAATACCAGGGAACATGGGTTGTTGCTATATCTAAGTCTGACTGTGTGGATGGTGAGCCTTTGGAACTGTTTTGTGAGAGGAAATTGGAAGGGCCAGAACATGGCTAGAAAGGTGGACAGTAGAGACTGCTCAGGAGATTTGGGAAGTAAAACAGGACTCTGTAGGAAAATGGAGTAGAGGTCACAGGTGTTACACTTTGGCAAAGAACTTATCTGCATTTTCCCCATGTCCTTAAACTTTGTGTGAAGCTGAATTTAATGATAGACTGATTAATAAACTGGTGGAGGAAATCTCAAAAAAACAAAACAATCAAACTGCCTTATGGATATTGATGTACATGTTCAGCAAATTGTACACCAAATTTCGGGAACAGAAAGTAAAGTAGAGAGACTTTATAAATTTTCAGTCTGGCTGGAAAGGCACATGTAAAGCTGGGGCCTAGCTTTTCTCTTTCTGTGAAAGAAAGTAAGATGGCTGAAGATGTTATGGTGGAAGCGGTGCTGTGGGCTCTTTCTCTCAATTCAGATCAGATTTTCTGAAAAGGGGAATTAAAACTAACAGGTGGCTCGGTTGCAGCGTAACAAAATTTTATTAAAAAGTCAGTAGGAAATAAAAAAGAGAAGAGAAAAAAGCAGCATGCCTGGAAGACACGCTAGAGAGTCCAAAAGTGGAAGTCTTCCCCCCTCCCTGCCTCAGACCCCAGACTTTAAGTACAATTTCCACACTGGTATGTTCTTATCAGCATTACCAGGGCAACAAGCTAGTGACTTATTTTTTGGAAGGTAGTGAATCTTCGTCTTTGGGTAGTACACTTACTAAGTGCAGAGGTCAATAATCTACCTTGTTTTTACCCTATTGTATTGGGCTGTATTGGTTGTCTATCAACTATGGGCAATTGATGTAATGCATAGAGTTTGCCTTTCTCATACTGAGGCCAAGTCACAAAGAATAGTAGGGAAACAGAGGCACTGATTACAGCCAGTGTGGCTGTGTGTAATCTCTAAGAGCAAGGCATAAGGCCCTTACTATCTCTACAGGTAGGCAGAGTCACTGTGATCTTTGGGCTGTTAATTGTTTTTCATATATTTGTAGGGGTCAAGGCTCTAATTGTCTCTACGGTGCTCCTAAGTCTCTACATGCTTCTAAGGCTAGAGGCTTCAATTGTCTTTACATTCTTACTATGGGTTAATCATTAGAACAAAGGGGCAGAAAAGTAGGAAGGGGGAGCTCTTGGAATATAACAGACAGAGCTACCACCTCTCCCTGCCTGAATGACTGCCTTTTACATTTTATTAGAAATTAATCCCAGAGCAAATTTTCCCCAAACTGGCACAGAAGGGAGGTCAAATTCTTTGATTAGGAACAAAGAAAGGAATGTGTCCTTGCTGGAGGCAGGTCCAATACAGCTCATGATGGGGACAGGCTCTGCCATGGTCAAGATGGAGGCTAACCCAGTGGCAGTGATTAAAGAGGGTGTGCCAACCTTTTTGGTTTATGGTCCATCTCAGAGCTCATGTAATTATGGCTTTGCCAAAAAAAGGGGGCCATGGAGGGTTTCTCACAGATTTTAAAGGAAGGCCTGGGAAGCCAGGCAATGTGTGGCAGGGTCAGAATTCCTGAAAAAGGCCCAAATGGGGCACTTTGTGAGGTTCTGAGGGTGAAGCCAAGGTTGCAAGGAAATTCCTGCGATTTAGAAACACCAGAAATGTGGAACGACTGTGAGGAAATGCTGCTGACTTCGAGCCATGGAGTCAGGCTGGAAGAGGCAGTAAACCACCCATTGCAATCAACCAGGCCACAGGGGTGGGGCTGCCAAGGCCCTTTGGAGGACTCATCTCACCACCCTGTGCCCCAGAAGCAAGAAGTGGAACCATAGAATTAAAAACTTGCCTTGCCAGATTTCATTATTGTTTTTGTCTCATTTCTTCTTTCTATGGACCTATTCCTCCCCTTGTGACTGCAAATGTTTACTCTTTGCCATTGTATATTGGATGCATGTACCTTGATTTTATTTTGATATTCATTATCTTTTACAGGAGCTCACAAGAGTTCACTTTGAGTCTCAGAGGAGACTTTCACTTTGGGACTTTTCAGTGATGTTAGAACTCTTAAGATTTTGTGAATTCTTGGAGAGGACTAAATACATTTTGTACTCTGAACTGGGCATGAGTTCTTCAGGGGCCAGGGGCAGAATGTTATAGTTAGATATAGAATGGCCCTTTGAGCCCATAAATTGGTGTTTGGAGTTGATGTAATTGAATCATGAAGGTTGTAATCCCAGCAGTGGATAAATCCATTGCAATGGATTTACCTGGGTGGCGGCTTAGGCCTGTAGGGTGCTACTGGAGAAAATGGATTTCTGAGGATGTGGCCTTGGGGAATATACATGGTTCCTCCTCCCCTTGCTAGCTCTCTTGTTTCTGGCCTTCATGATGTGAGGAGCACAGCCCACGTGCTCTCCCTTTCTCTGCTTCCCATAGCCATGCCCTCAGATCCAGATTCCAGCCTCACAGGGACTGAACCCCAATATTTCCAAGGGAAAATGTGAACATATAAATCTTCCTTCCTCTAAGTTATGTGGTCAGGTCTTTAGATTATGGCTTTAAGAAAGCTGACAGATACACACATAAATGCATAATCATTGTTCCTATTCACTTTTGCATTCTTGGGAACCAACCTAACCTTGATTTATCATTTATCCAAAGCAGCTTCTCAACTGACATGAAAGAGTGAATGGATAATTTCCATAATGATTAAAATATAAGTGTCAAATGAGAGAAATCTCTTCTTCCTGCTTCACTTCAAGCCAGGGATTATTTCCTGAGTGGTTACTATGTACCAGAAACTGTGTATATTGATTTTAGATACTTCATAATGTGTCTGGTTGTAGTACTGCTATATGAATAGAAAATTTCATGTGTGTAATGTATGTGTGTGCATGTGACTTTCTTCTAAGAATTATGGCAACAGGTTTTACCAATGAATGATACCTCTTCCATTTTGAAGATATTGTCAATGTTTGATGTGGCAAACACTGTGCCAACGAATTTGGCCCAATATATTGATTATACTAATATGTATGTATGTATGTGTACATCCGCCTGGATATCCAAGGAGAATTTTATCTACTATGTATATATGTTTGTATTCATTTAATTCTTATTTATTTATTCATTCATTTATTTATTTTGGTGCTGGGTATTGAACCCAAGGGCATCCTACCTCCATGCTACACCACCAGCTCTACTTTACTTTATTTTTATTTGGAAACAGTCAGGGGGGCTGGATTCAAGGTTACGATCCTCATGTGTCCGCCTCCCAAATACTGGGATTACAGGCATGTGTCATCACACCTGGCTTGTATTAATTTAATTCTAATGAATTCAGTTTACTATGATAATTTCCTTTTTATAAATGAATTAGTTGGACAGAAAAAATAAGCAAACTTGTCCAAGATTACTCAGGAAATAAATGGAGGAAATGGGATGCTATCCTAGGCAGTGGCTCCAGTGTCTTTGCCTTTATTTACTTTCTATTCTAACTCAGTATTTGCTAAAACAGCTCAGACTTGTACAAAAAAAAAGTACAAAGCTTGGTTGTCCTTTATAATTTTTACTCCATGCAACCTCTTTTGCAATAGGTTGCTTGGATTAGAGAAAGCACCATGATTTCTAAATCTACTCTTACTCCTACTTCCTGCTGCATGAACAGGTGGAGAACTGCGTGTGGGTAAGGGAGCATATATTTAGCAAATACTGCAGAGATTAAAAACATCAATTATTTTTCACAAACTCTTTGAAATTATTCGGATCAAATTTAAGTAAATGGCATTTAAATAATTTTCTGTGAAACCACTGAACCAGACGAAAAGGAAAGAAGAAAAGAAAAGGAAACTTTTAACTTACAGCATTATTTCTACCTCTCTGAAGTCAAAATATAATCATTTCTTTGGGGAAAAAATGTTTTTCTTTGTAAATTCTCCATGCAGCATTTTCCTAAATCAGGAATATTTTGTTCTGAAAATAGTGCTAATATATTTCAAATGCGCTCTTTCAACGTGTGGATTCTGTTGATTTTATATTTGAAACGAAGCACAGCTCATGCAAAGTATTAATTGATTTATAGCTAGCTCTGTTGACTAGGATTTCATGGAGCGCAAATGTACTTACAGTAAGTGTTATGACCTCCCAGGGGACAGTTCACAGTGTTGAGCAGAGCACACTGAGCAAAACAGTTTCTGGAGAAATATTAACCAATTTCTGTCTGGATTTTAATATGTCTGGGGGGAGCTTTTGTTCTGTAGAGGATCTTACTGCTTTTGCTATCATAAAGGATTTTAGCTGGGCATATAATATTTTCACATTATGGAAAAAGATGAATGAATAGGACTATAAAATATTGAGATATGAGCACAGAAGAGGGAGGAAAAAGGCAGGCAGCCAACCTACCCCGACTGTGCTCTACATCGGTCTCCTGTTCCCTATGTGTTGAACCACCAAGTTCCTTCACTGGCTCCCCCCTTCCCCTTCACCAGCCCTCAGCTTGCTGGGCTGAAAGATAAGGGACCATTTCCTTGGGGGAATCAGTTCTTGTAACAGTTAATCGACCGCTAAGTGCTGAAGCACCCAAGGTAAGGCAGCTGTACATCTGGAAAGAACAATCTGCCTCACAAGAGGCATGGCTTCCCAGAGATATTTGGAAGTGTATTGATTGCAAGAGAATTGAAATCTTGGCCATACGTGCTGCTTTCTCAGAGGAGTTTATCAGAGCACTCTGACCTTTCTGGGCTCTGTATCTGCAAGAAAGTGACTCACACCTGTAACATGGTGCTGGAATAACAAATATCACACAGGAGTTTGAATAAGAATTGGTGAAGGCTTAATACTTTGAATTCAGAAGAGTCAAAATCCTGTGTTTATGATATACCTTGGAGTAAACTCTTTTTTGTGTGTGTGTGGTACCAGGGATTGAACCCAGGGGTGTTTTACCGCCTAGCTACACCACCGGCCCTATTTTGAAATATACTTTATTTTGAAACCGTGTCTCACAAAGTTGTGGAAGGCCTCACTAATCAGCTGAGGCTGGCCGCGAACCGGATCCTCCCCGGATCCTCTGGTCTTACAAATTTATTTTATTTTTATGATTCTGGAGCCAAATTTGCTTCCTTGTGCTAGTTTATTGACAGGTGGGTAGGGCAAAAGGGCAACTTTCTTTTTTTTTAATTTTTTTAATTTATTTTTTTATTTTTATTATGTGCTTTTATTGGTACATTGTAGTCTCACATCATAATGTAAATCATGTTGACATTGACATATAAGCACTCAGCACTTGGTGCCCCCCACTTTCCCCCTTCCCAATACAGAGTACTGCGATTGATATTGGTATATTCACATATGTACATATAGTCAATGGTAGTACGTCCATTTATGAATCTCAGTCTTCCCCTTCCCCTTCCCTTGGACCATTTCCCTGGTTCCACTGAGGCTTCTCCTCCTAAAACAGAATATATTAAGCCTCAGAAAATTGTTTTGAAAATTATGGTGTTACCAGAAGTAGAGCTATGTGATCACCATTTTGAGTACTGCTAAAGTTTTAATCTATATTAAGGCCAAGTAATATACATTGTTTGTTGTGTTTGGTTCCTGGATTTCCTTCTGCTTCCCCTACACACAGGACCATTGCAATTTTGTCATGAGTTGATATATAAACTCACAAATCTCAGAAACAACATTTTATCTCATTTCCTATTTATAAGATGGGAACAGGCAGACCAGTAATATATAGGGAGAAACTAGCAAAAGAGAAATATATACACCATAAGACCATGAAAGCAATGTCATATGTCATAGAAATAAGCCAGGATATAAAGTAAGAATTGGACTTGATTTTGATCCCCTTTCGCTTTGCAGCTCCTTAGGAATACGCAAAATCTAGCTCCCTGTCTCAGCTCCTTGTCCTTCTAGTCATACATTAAACCCTGTGATTTGATAGAGCTGTTCAATCACGATTTCAAGAAAAAAAAATGTGGAAGCTTAAAAGAATTCTTAAAGACAAAGGAAATGCACTGTGCAGATTTTATTCTTTTTGCTTTTATCCAATCTAATTTAGAGCTTCAGTTCTTTCAGCCATTGGTTTGGGGAACATTTAAAAGATTCCTTTTCAATGTTTCAAAGATTCCAAATGTTTTAGGTGAAGCAATCTGTGATTTAAATGTTCTTAGTTTGTTTTTTTAACAATGGATTTTGAATCTCTGAATACCCATTTTAGTGTATAAGTATCCCTATTTTGAGTCTAGCAAAATACACTCACACACACACACTCAGGCATGCACACACACAGAGTTCCACTGTTCAATTCTTTCTACAGTTCGCTTTTCTTTGTCACTATAGATTGATAGCTTCTTAATGTTTAATTTTGAACACTGCTTCATTTTCATGGGGGAAAAAATGTGATACTACCAGAAAATGATGGCTATTTCCAAGGTGTTTTGTTGGCAGCCTAACCAAGTTTCTAGTAGTCCCAGAGCATGGCTTTTCCTTTAGTCTCTTAGGAGCTGGGGAAAAGATTGCCAATAAACAAATATATAAGTATCATATGAAATAATTAAAAATTAATTAAATATTTTGGTTGTTTACTTGCTCCTTTATCAATTCTGTTCTACATCCTTAGTTTAATGACTGAAAAAAATACATTGTTCTGGGGTAAGAATCATCTTTGATAAGAATCATCTTTGATACCGGGCGTGGTGGTGCACGCTTGTAATTCTAGTACTTTGGGAGGCGGAGACCGGAGGATCTGGGTTCGTGGCCAGCCTTAGCTCTCTCTCTCTCTCTCTCTCTCCCTCCCTGTCTCTCTCTCTCTACTTAGTGAGGCCCTCCGCAACTTTGTGAGACCCGGTTTCAAAATAAAGTATAAAAAAATAGGGCCGGGGGTATAGCGCAGAGGTAGAACGCCCCTGGGTTCAATCCCCAGTACCGCAAAAAAAAAAAAAAAAAAGAATCATCTTTGATTTAAGGCATCTGTTGCTGTTAAATATTTAGGACATATTATATTTTTTCCCTTAGGTAAATAATACATTGAAACATAAGCTTGCAGAATAGTCTTTGCTAATATTCATGATTAGTTCTTTATTATGATGATTTCTAATATGTAAAATAAATTTCATTTAAAAAGAATTTTTTCTAAATATTATTATTTACCACCTCTCTAATGCCATATTTTTTTTTTTTTTTTTTTGGTACTGGGGATTGAACTCAGAGACATTCTGCCTCTGAGATACACACAAAGCCCTTTTTTTAAATTTTGGGAATAGAGTCTTGCTAATTTGCTGAGGGTTGAGGCTGGCCTGGAACTTGTGATCCTCCTGTCTAAGCCTCCCAGGATTACAGGAATGCAGCACCATACCTGGCTTCTCTAATACCTTTTTTTTTTTCGGTACTGGGGATTGAACCCAGGGGCATTCTACCTCCGAGCTACATCCCAAGCCCTAATTTTTTATTATTTATTTTTAAATAGGGTCTCGCTAATTTGCGGAGGCCTCACTAAGTAGCTGAGGCTGGTTGCAAACCCAGGTCCTCCAGTCTCAGCCTCCCAAGTACTGGGATTACAAGCGTGCGCCACCATGCCCAGCTCTAATGCCTTTTTAAAGGACACTCTTTAAAGTTCATTGAAGCAGTCTGTAATTTGTTATATAAATTTTTATTTTAACTGACTTTAATTTTTAGAGATGTATATTGAAATTGAGCAGAAAATACTAGATTTCCCCTATCTCCTTCCCCTTTACAACACAGAGCCTCTCCCTCTATCAACATCTGGCCCCAAAGAGGCATATTTGTTATTATTCACAAACCTCATTAACAAATCACTACCAAAGTGTGTGGTGTACATTAGGGTTTGATATTGGTGTAATATATTTCACAGGTTTGGATAAACATATAATGATATGTATCTACAAATATAGTATCATACAGAATAATTTCACTGCCCTAAATATTATCTATGTTATTTTGACCTGTCCCTTCCCCTATTCCAAACTTTGGTAACCACAGATCTTTCTGTCCACAGTTTTGCTTTTTGACTAGAATATCATGTAGTTGGAACCACACAGTATATATAGCCTTTCAGACTGACTTATTTTACTTTGTAATGCGCATTTAAGGTTTCTCTTTGTCTTTTTGTGGCTTGCTAACTCATTTCTTTAAAACACTGAAAATACTCTATCTTCTGTATATATATATCACAGTTTATCCATTCATCTACTAAAGAATATATTGGTTTCAAAGTTTTGGAAGTTATGAATAAAGCTGCTGTAAACATCTGTGCAGAGGTTTTTGTTTAGACATAAGTTTTTAGTTTATGTGGGTGAATAACAAGAAATGCAATTGCTCAACCATATGTGAGGAGTATGTTCAATTTTGTAAGAAAGTGCCAAACTGTCTTCCAAAGTGGCTGTCCTATTTGACATTTCCACCAGCAATGAATGAGTTTTATGCATCCATCATCATTTGATGTTAGAATGTTTACCATTCTAATAGGAATGTAGTGGTCAATTTTCTTTTAAGATAACTTTTAACACCCATTTTTTATGTTACTTCTGAAATCTGAAATACAGCTCTTTTGTGAAACAATTTCCATTTTAACAGAATCAAATTCATGTTTGTTCATTATCCCATTGCTTCTGTTTTCTCTTATTTTCATGGCCCCACACTATGCTTAAGTCATTTTTTGTTGGGCCCTCCACCCAGTGCCCCGAGAGGGCCTGGTGGACTAGCAGAAGCCTGCTCTAGAGTACCGGGCCTCTTCCATGTGGCAGTGTCTCAGCATAACAAAGGCAAGATGGCGCTGGCAGATGCCGCAGGGGGAGGGTCTGCAGATAACTCCCCCTGACCACAGGAAGGCCGTTATAGGCAGTTACCTCCTTACAACGGGTGCCTTCGCCTATGATAGGTCACAGGGGGGCGGAAACTGCTTTACCTTTTGTTCCATTGGCCCCAGTTTATCTCTTTGAAATTTATTTCATGGCCTTTACTTTAAAAGTGCGAGTGTTTTCCTAAATAAACGAGATCTTGCTTGACTTGTCTCCCGGCCCTTGGTGCTGTTTGTTCGGGCCGCAACACTCTCCTCCCTGCCCAGTTCGTGCCACTCTCGGGCTGGACCCCGAGAATTTTTGATGTCAGTTAAAATACAAATTTATTATAGATATTAAACAAATTTATATAACAAATTACAGACTGCTGCAATGAACTTTAAAAGAGTGTCCTTTAAAATGTCTTGAGGGTCGTAATCCCAGCAGCAGATAAATCGATTATGATGGATTTACTTGGGTGGTACCTGGTAGGCTGGTAGAGTGTGGCTGAAGGTGGGTCCCTGAGGGTGCAGCCATTTAGATTATATATGGTCCCTCCTTTCCCTTCTCTTGCACTCTTGCTTCCTGTCTCGGTGACATGAGGAGCATAGCCCATGTGCTCTCCTTTTCTCTGCCTCCTGCTGCCATGCCCTGAGATCTGTAGTCCCCAGCCTCATATAAACTGAGTCCAAAACCATAAGAAAATAAATCTTCTTTCTTCCAAAATATGTGGTCAGTCTTTTAGATTATAGCTGCAAGAATGCTGACCAGAACACAAACCAAGGCAAGGATTATGTGGTTTATTTTTCTTAATACTTTTACTTTTGGAGAAGTAAAAGATATTTGTGTGAATAATAACAAAGATGAAAGGAGATGGGGTACTTAATATGTTTTTTGAAATTCACTTTTACAGTTTTGAAATATGTGTGATTCATTCTAAAATTGTAGCACTTAGAAGGCAGAAAGCTATGGTGAAAATTGTTATCAAAGATTGCTATCAGTAGAAACTTTGTTACAGATAATTACTTTGAAAGTTTTAAAGGTACCTATCTAAATTCTGATTTAGATATAAAATGTGTATTTGCTTATCTGCTTGTTGAGTGGTTAACATAGACAAACTTTATTGAATTTCTTAATTTAAAATCAGTTATGCTTAACATTATCAATAACAATAATTTAGTTTATATTTCATATTTTATAAATTTTTATTAAGTGAAATCTAGTGAGTAAATGGTTGCGTTTAACCTGTGTTTTTATATTTATTTTTTACAAGTTATAATTATATTTTAGAAAATCTTAATAACTCATGTTACCATTTGTATGGTCTATAGGAATATATTTAATGTATTTATAAATAAATATTTGTCTCTTTGGGGCCAATACAACTTTGTAGTTAAAAGATATGCTCTAATTTCAGAGCAAGCATACAAGAGCAATTTTTAAACTATGGCTTTATAGTATCCATTGAGTTGATCTCCACATAGATTTGTGTGAATAAAATAGATAATGGAGTAAAATGGATGGAATAGATTATGATAAAGCACAGTGTAATAGGACATAATAGGATAGAATATAATGAAAACATATCAGAGTATATCACAGACAATAAGGGCTATTATGATTTTGTGAAACATTCACATTAGATGAGTGTACATGTTTTTAGAACTGGTTGAGTTCTCCATCAAGTAGAGTCTAGGATAAAGTTTAGTAAGCACCTAGTTTATAAAAGAATATCCTTGGTGGAAAAGCACCTGGCAAGGGAAAAAAAAGGAAAGAAAGGAAATGCATGGTCCACCATCAGGAAGATGGAGATGTCAAGAGGCAATGCATGCTTAGTGGAAACCTGGGCTGGTCTTACATACCATACTGAAGACATGACGTTTCTCCCAGAACAGTACTGAGTAGGGGCAAAAGGGTTGGATTTTTATATTCATTCTCCATGTGAATCAATCACCACATACAGGATGCTCTTCTGATTTGGATCTGAAATGTCCCTCAAAGGCCATGTGCTAACGGCTTGGTCACCAGCCTGTGGCACTGTAAGAGGTGGTGGAACATTTAGGACATGGGGGTCTATTGGAAGGAAGTCAGGTCACTGGGAATGTGCCTCTGAAGGGGATATTGGGGCCCTGGTTCCTCTGCTCTCTCTGTTTTTACTTCCCAGGTGCCTTGAGGTAAGCAGCTTTGCTCTGCCCTGTGTTCTCTGTCATGATGTGCATCCTCACTACAAGCCCCAAATAATGGAGTCATGACCACGGACGGGAGCCCATGAAACCATGAGCCCCAAATCACTCCGTCCTCCTTGTAAGTTAATTATCTCAGGTATTTTTTTTCACAATGATGATAAGTTGACAAACAGAGATAACCAAGGAATATTGTATAAGGTGGCCTTCTTCAGCTGAGACAATTCATAAAAAGGACTATGGATATTTGAGGATTGTCTACCTCCAGCACATGTAGTTGGTCCTTTGTTCCTGAAGGGAGAGCTTAGTGCTATATGATAGCATCCATGACATCTTGTGACAGTTCTAAAATATTCACTTTTAGATTTACATTTGTTATATGTTGTATACTGTCCCCTCAAAATTCACATCTGCCTGCAATTTCATAATGTGACCTTATTTAAAATTGAGGTCCCTTTAGATATAGGTAAAGAGTAAATGAGATAATAATAGATTAGCCTGGACCCTAAATACAATGTGAACACTCTCAAGAGACAAGAAATGACACACAGAGACTCGTGGAAGGAGTCCATGTGATGACAAAGACAGTGGTCGGAGTCATGCTACACAACCAAGGAATGCCTGCACCCACTAGAATCAGCAGGAGGCCAGGGTGGACTCTCCACTAGAGCCTCTGGAGGGAGGGTGATCCTGCCATACCTTGATTCCAGACTTTCTCCTGCAGACTTTTCAGAGAATAGATTTCTGTTATTTTAAGCCAACTCTGTGGTAATTTATAATGGCAGCCTGAGGGAACTAATGCAACACACTTTTACTATTTTTTGGGTTTCCTGGTCTTACACACAAAGCAATAATTATTAATAATCCTAAAGACAAAAGTTTGTCCAAACCATTGCATTTGATCATAGAAAATAAATAGGTTTGTGTCTCACCATTTAACTTAACTTTATTATATTATATAACAAACTATTATATAATTCATATATTTTAAAATTTAAAGCACTTTTTAGAAAAAAATTGTGATCAAGCTGGCAGCTATAAAGCAGTCTGTTGTCTCTTAATATTAAGAAATGAATTAAACTGTGCACAGAGGAGAAAACCACTAAACTCAAATCCTTGGCATAGATAAGACTTCATCGCTCAGCCCATAAAACCCCCCAAAACAAAACCATAGCTTAATCAATAACTCCAGAGTATCTTATACATAATTCTACTGTATTGGCCAGGGTTCACTAGACTAATAGAATTCACAGAATGAATATATGGAAAAAGGGATTTATCAGATCAGCTTACAGTTCGAATCAATGTAGTCCCGAGTTCCGACTGCACGTGGAGAATCAGAGGAACCAGTAGCTGGTCGAGCGATCTAAGAGCTGGAGTCTTAGGATCTGTTATAGGGAAATGTTGCTGACAGATTGGCCTAGAAAATACACAGACTTAAAGCTTAGGCAAATTCTTCAAAGCAGTATAGATCCTTTACTAATGCTCTAACTTTTTAAACTATTTTATTGTTTGTTTATTTTTTTTTGTCGGGGGAGGGCGGGTACTAGGGATTGAACCCAGGGGCATTCTACCTCCAAGCTACACTCCCAGACCTTTTTTATTTTTTATTTTGAAACTGGTCTAGCTAATTGCTGAGGCTTGCCTCAAACCAGTGATTCCCCTGTCTCAGCCTCCCAAATGCTGGGATAATAGCCATGTGCCACAGTGTCTGGCATACATTATTTTAATCTTACTAGTGGCCCATGAGAAGTTTGCAGAAAATGTAGCCAATCACCCCCCTCAATTGATAATGTAAAGGGTAGGGGATCACTTCTCAAACAAGAGTGTATGTCTCAGGTTGAAGTTGCAGTATTTAATAAAATAATAATATATTTGGACAGTGGTGCATAATATCCCTAATGATGTCTTCTCAGGCAAAGCACATGTAATAATCTGAATAAAGAATTGGCACAATCTCTACACAGGTGGCATTTGTTCAGTCTCCAAAAATGATGACCTCTCTCATAGCAATTCCTTTTCTCTTTTTGAAAGACTCTTGGGTATGATCCTCTGCTTTTACCCTGCACCAACTCACATGACTTAAACATGACGGACATCACAGCAAGAAAATCTCTGTACACTAACATAGATTTTTATTTGCATGTAGAAAACTTGTTCCCCTGTGACAGAATCACAGATGTGCAAATGCTCAGAGAGCTCCAACATCTCCCTGGAGCTCTGGCTCACACTTGCAGAAGACATTCTCAGGGTAGAGGGCTTTTAAAATAATGCTTTAAACCTCTGCATCTGCTCACACTACAGCTTTAAGATCTACCTTTTCTGGGTCTACTGTTTATGCTATTTGGCTGACCATGGCCCAGTAGGCAATGCTTCTATGGTGGTTGCAGAATTCTAACTTCTAATTATTAATAATATTAGAGCAAATGCTTGTTGTGTTTTTCTACGTGGACTATTGTCTCATGGCGGACAACTGAAAAATCCACGTTATCCAATAGTAGTCTGGGTAGCCAGACTTCTACCCACTTCTACCCATGTAATCCTTTATTCTGGAACCTACACCTCAACTCCTTCCTTTGCCATTGTACTGACATAGATAAGAAGCGCTGGGTACAATTACCTCTGCTCACTGTTGTATGAAGGAAGATGATATGTGAGAAACAGATGTTGGGGAGAATAATATGTCTTGTACAAAGAAAGAAGATACAGGAACTACTAAATAAATACCTGTAATTAGAAATTAGAGAAAAATTGTTAAGTTTTATGGGTTAAACCAAAATGGTCATTGAAACACCCAAAGTCTAGCATCATGATCTCCAGTGGGTATAAAAGACTGGCTACCTTTTTCCTTCCAATGGGTCAGTTTCTAGAACATTCCTCCAAAGTTGTTTCTAAAACATTTCATTGATGCTTGAAAGATTTCCAGGTGTCTGACACTTTCCTCTGTAAATGAGATGAGAAACACGCGTGGTTACGTCTTCTAATATGCTGTTGGGTCAACTGTGGAAACATATTTCTTTGTTTTATAGTTGAAGCTGCAGGTGCTGCTCTTCAAAAGGCCACTGGAATTCTACTAGAATATAATCTCCATGAGATCAGATAAGTGGTCTATTTCGTTAACTACTGTGTCCCCAAGGCATAGAATGGTACTTGACATATAAAAGGAAGTTAATACATTTATATTGAAGAAATGACATGTCAGTACATAAAGACACTTATACAAAGCCTGCCTCTTGTTTGGGGCAATTGATACTTATCCTGAAATACATATTTTGGGTACTTGGCTCATTCTTTAGAACTGACTATAACAATATTCAGAATGAAAGGTGATTAAAGTAGATGCTATGCTTTGAATTATTTTGTTCATGATTCAAAAAATAGTTTTCTCAGACTTATTTGCTCAGCACTATGTATGGTGCTATGATGATAACAAGACAAATATTTAATATGGTCTCTATATTATGTAGCTTATATTACAATTGGGAAGGCAGGAATAAAACTTGTAAAGCAATGGTATAAAGACTATTTATAAAGTCTTTATACCATTTATATATTAGATAAAGGCTAATATCATGTAACTATTTCATTACTATTCGATCACTCTCTTTAGACCTTTAAGTACATGCCTTAGTTACATCACCTAACTTAACCTCATGCAAAAAGAAAAAGAAAGAAAATTCCTTATCTTTATAAATCATTCTCTTATCCATACCCACCTCCAGTAACATATTAATTCCTTCAATCTTTTCTTTTTTGAAGTATACTTTTATTGGTATATTGTAATCTCACATCATAGCATATTTTAGGGTGATAGGGACATACATGCACACAGCACTTGGTGAGCTTCCTCCTGGCTCCCTCCCCACTCTCTCCTCTATCCCGTACATGATCCTGAGATTGGCACTGATAATTTCATAACATCAATGGAAGTGTTTCCTTCATTAAATCCCCCCCTTAGGTCCCCTCCATCGCTCCACTGGGGTTTCTATTCCTTTATCTCAGTCCCTCTTCTTTCCCAATTGAAATACATATGAGGGAAAACAAATGACCCTTCACTTTTTGTGACTGGCTAATCTCACTTCTAATGTTGTCTAGGTCCATCCATTTTCCTACAAATTATGTAATTTTGTTCTTCTTTAGTGTTGAGTAGAAAACCATTGTTTATATATCCCATAGTTTTGTAATCCTTCTATCTTTTTTTGCATTGCTAAATCCTCACCTCCAATTGTTTCCTAATTCCCCATTGTTTTGTGCTCAGTCATGACATTCTAATGACTGAATTCCAGTGTTCTCTTAGTTCACACCCCATTTTATCATTCTGTATTATTTAATAACATGGACCACTGAGTCATTAAAATCATCTTTACCCAAGTTTTGTGAGAGCAGGTTCTTTTCCAAATCTTCATCTACTTCTCTGAACTCTCTCCCACTTTGTTTAGCTTCATTCTGGTATTTGCGCGTATCTCCTGGATGCACTGTACTCTCTGCCTGATGGCCCCATTTTGTGTGCTGGCTTATACTTACCATGCTCTACTATTATTTATTTTCCCCATAAGACTTAAAGTCTGATAATAAATTAGATAATCTATATATCATACTTTTTTCCTTATTTTTAATTCTTCACTATGAAACTTAACTCCAATACAGGGAAGATTTTTCTTTTTACCAAAACACCAAAAGTGTGACAATAGTGAACAGTTAATAAATATTCTGTGACTAAATTAAAGGAAGGAAGGAGGGGAAGAGGGAAGGAAAAGAGGAAGCAGGGAAGGAAGGAAGGAGGGAAGGGACGGAGAGAGAAGAGAGAGTGGGAGAGAAGGGAGGAAAAAAATAATAGATGACAAACATAACCCAAATAATCAGTTTTCCTATCTCTGCAAAGTCAATTGAAAAAGAATTTTCAGAATATCACTATAATTTAGTTGTTATTAATTGTTACAATATGTAGATAAATGAAATATAAACCATCATCCGGGCGTGGTGGTGCACGCTTGTAATCCCAGTACTTTGGGAGGCGGAGACCGAAGGATCTGGGTTCTTGGCCAGCCTCAGCTCACTCTCTCTCTCTCTCTCTCTCTCTCTCCGTCTCTCTCTCTCTCTCTACTTAGTGAGGCCCTCCGCAACTTCGTGAGACCCAGTTTCAAAATAAAGTATAAAAAATAGGGCAGTGGGTGTAGCGCGGAGGTAGAACTCCCCTGGGTTCAATCCCCGTACCACAAAAAAAAAAAAAAAAAAAAAATATATATATATATATATATATATAAACCATCAATTAGAGGAGCTTTTAATGATTTAAGAGCGCAACCATCTTCATCTAATGTAAAATATTATAGAGTTGGGATATTATCTTCTGAAAATGCTATGACATGTTTGAACTTTAACTTGTGCTAGTTGCTTTTAGATAATACAGTGCCTGGGATAAAGGTACTTCATGAAGAACAGAATTGCAGACATAGAACCAGTTAGAAGGTTCATGCAATAGTCGGGTGAAAGAAGATGTGTGCCTGAACAACAGCAGGGGTCACCATAACAGGATGTCAGGGGTAGATTTCCAAAATATTTAGGAAGTAGTGTAAGAGAAGCAGAGAGAATGCTTAAAGGTAAGTGATTTGGTTATAGTGAAGCATGGGTTTGAGAATAAGTGAATTAAGCCTGTTGATCATTGAGGCAGTCCCTGCTTAATTCTGTTACAAGAGCATGGAAGGGATAAATATAATCCGGTGATCAGAGCAAATATAGGGAAGACATAATACAGAGAAATTCCAATTTTGACTGTTTCTATGGTTTGCAGGCACCAAAAGTTTGTTATATCAAAACCAGAGTTGGGGAAGGACCAAAAAAAAGTAAACTCAAAAAGTGAAGAGTTATTCAATTTTGTTGTATATGTTTACTTATCAAGTATATACTAGGACAATTATTAATATTTCAAAACTTCCCTGGTGATGCAAACAGAGAACATGGCAATTTACTATACATTCCATTGGGCCAAAGAACTAAGGAAATAAGTGAAAAGATGTATGAAAAATATCGCACTAATTTAAGACAAGTTTCTTGAAAGAATCAACATATTATGTACTTTAACAAATGTCTGTTAAGCACCTAGTGTATAATTAATCACTCTATTATGAGGGTGGGGACATTATCTTCTTTACCTGTCTGTAACTAGTGTCCATCCAGGGGCTTGACAGTAATAGACCCTCAATAAATCTTTTCCCAAGGGCAGAACAAATGAATGAATAGGAAAGTTATTAATAGGGTGGATCTTGAAATCAGAGAAAAATGTTTTAAGTCCTGATCTGGCACTCACTAGTTGAGAAACCTACTTTACTTTTTAGGCTTCACTTTCCCCATGTAAAAAATGGAAATGATAATAGCTCTACCTCACAGGGTTGTTGACATTTATAAATAATAATCAGTTATTATTTGAAACAGCACAGCAGCTAGCATGGAGTGTGTGTGTTCAATAAATGTTAATAATTATAATTATGTTCAAGTTTGTGTGCCAGGTTCATTTTAAGGCACACATGAATTTAAAATTTTAAGGCAGCCATCAAAGGGAGGGATAGTTGTGTTTTTACTAAATTGGAGGGAAAATTCACGTAACAGGGTCAATTGTATTTTAAAACTATTGTTTAATCCTCTACCTCTACATTACAACAAATCATCAAATCTTTTTCTTATAAATCTCCAGTTTCATTCTTTCATAATCTTTACCTATTTTCTTTATTATTCCTAATCAAGAAAAAGAAATATGGCATATAATAAAATGCTAACAATTTAAATTAACTTTCCTTTATTGGAAAATGCTAATTAACGACTGTTTATTAAATATTTTATATTTTGGAGAATGTGGTTGTATTATATTTATCCAAGAAATAGTCAGTGGTTTCTACAAATGTATGAAGTAGGTGTTTTAAAAGAGTAAATCCAAATGTCACTGTACTCTCTAGATATTATAGGGGTTCTCTGTAGCAAATGTACTTTTAATATTATTTAGGAAAATTGCATAATCATAATAGACCTAGAACACATACGATCAGTTAAAGACATGGGTAAAAAGTGACTCAACTGCTAACACGTTCATTTTTAAAAGCCATGTCACTTCTTAACAATACCACTTCTGGTATCAACTTCTGGAGGAGAATATAAGAATATATAATATTTATCAGCTTAAATGCAGAAATATAGAAGGCACCAAAGAAACCTGGTGAAGGAACCAACCTAGAAACCAAAATGGAGTCATGAGGGTTAGTCCACATCCAACTGATTAGCCAAGTATTGTTTGGTCAGTCAGTTATGTAATCAATATTGATTAAATGCAAAATATATACCCTTATGCTAATTGCTGCAGATGATAACTAATGGTTGTGAGGTCTTCCATCTAATTAACAAATTAAAGTAGTTATCTGCCTAACATAATCTACAGTACAATTAGTAGCATGGTAGTTTTCCTGTTATCTGTGGTTATACTTTTTGTGTTTTTTGTTACCAGAAATAAAGAAAAATAGAAAATTTCAGAAATAAACAAACAATTTGTTAGTTGTAAATAATATTCTAATGGTGTATTGTCATAATTTTTCTATTTTATTCGCTATTGTTAATTTCTTAACTATGCTTAACTTATAAATTAAATTTGACCATAGGTATGTATACAGAGATGCACTTCAATTCACAATGAAGTTGCATCCAGATAAACCCATTATAAGTAGGAACTAGTGCAGTTTGAAAATGTGTTGAATACACCTAGCCTACCAAACATGATAGCTCAGCAACACAGTACACTGTAGAGTATCAGCTGTTTTCATCTTGTGATCTTATGGTTGACTGGAGCTATGGTTCGCTGCCATCTTCAGATGCATATCACTAACCTGGGAAAAGAGCCAAATTCAAAAGTATCAAATGTACATAGCTTTCACATCATGATAAAGTAAAAAAAATACAACAAAACATCTTAAGCTGAGTACCACTTATGTGGGAAAAAAGCATAGAATATGTAGGGTTCAGTACTATACAGGGTCTCAGACATCACTGGAGGACTTGCACCGACAACCAAGCAGAAGGGAGATCTACTTTACTAATAGCTACCTGATTCTTAGTGTGAGGTACCTGAGTAAATACTGCATATTGATAAGCAAGAGTTGATTTTGTTTGAACAACAAAGTTACTTAACTGATATAAAATTACTATAAACAGATCTTCCAGAAGCAAACAGAATTCCCTCTGAATATTGCGGAATGACTGTTTAAAAATTTAAATAGAGTAGAAAAGTGATGATGTTTAGAGAGTGTTACCTAAAGGCAGGAGACTTTCCTAAAAGATAAATTTTCTTGAAATTCCTTTTTGCTACTATGGATTAATAATTTATAAAACTTGACATTAGCACCCCTTTTAGAACATTTTTTATGAAAGCATTTGCCAAGAATTTTAGGGAAGATTACTAATGCCACCCGTGCATTTTGCAACAATTAGATATTCTTAATTTCCACCCAACCTCTAACTATTCATAAAAAAAACAAATTATCTTCTTTAAGAATATTAGCATATTCTTCCCTGATGGACATTGGGTTCAAGATAAGAATTCTTCTCCATACAGCAAAATTAAAAATAAACCCTATTTGTTCTTATTTAATGAATGGAAGAGATGACCAGAAATATGGAAAGCTTATGCTATTGATATAACCTATCATTAATTTTGGTGAGATCTCATCAAGACAAATCATTCTGAGTAGATGTAGATTGTGGAAACAACCAAAACACTGTCGCGGTCGTTTCAAGAACATTTATTGCAATTGTGACCATGGCATTAATATATCACACAAGCATAATTGCAGGGGCTAGTTGCTAGGGCTAATTTCCAGGGCTAATTGCTAGGGCTGAGAAAGGGGAAAAGGACAGGAAGGACAGGAGAGGATTGAGAAGTTGAGATTAGTACAACCTGAGAGGTAGGTTGGACATTCTATTCACAGCAGAGCTCAATCAATGTTGTGCTTGCAGGTCCAGTATTTGGTGCAATGTGGTGCTTCCAGATCCAGGTATTCAGCACCATGGGTGATGTCAGGTGGCAGGCTGGATGCCTTAAAAAACCAGGACCAATTCACAGTGGCCAAATTATGGAACCAACCTAGATGTCCATCAACAGATGAATGGATCACAAAATTATGGGAAATACACACAATGGAATTCTACTCAGCAATAAAGAAGAACAAAATAACAGCATTTGCAAGAAAATGGAAAGATCTGGAGAGCATTATGTTAAGCGAGATTA